>JANHFO010002806.1:217656-238804 GCA_032468095.1 Pareas carinatus | reverse complement strand
CAAGAAGCGGGTTTCAGGCGTGAGAGGCAGAGCTCGCTCTCTCACGTCCTGTTGCTTCCAGGACCGGAAGTGATCTCTTAGGATAGAGAGTCTCTTGGCGATGTTTCGACAAGGTCTCACTTGCGATCTTCAGGCCGGTGCTTTTGGCTTCTTGCTAGTGTGAGTGAAGTGTGATCAGAGTTGCCTTTTATCTGTAAATACTGGTGGGAAGGTTTGGTGTGCCGGGCTGGTTGGCTACGTTGTTATTTCTTGACCAACCTACCAATCAAGAAATAACAATACAGCCAACTAGCCAAAAGCACCAGCCTGAAGATGGCGAGTGAGATCTCACTGAAATGTCGCCAAGATACTCTTAATCCTACACGGGAAAAGACTCGAACACACCTAGACCTACATACTTGTATCCGTGAAAATTTATGAAAACAAATTACAAAATTACATTTGTGACTACCACTAATGGATTTTTACTGATTAGGACTGAATGACAATGTTTTATAGACTTATTTCTAGAAGAGATGAGATAGGGGAAAAAAATTATATTTTAACTATTTGATAAATGTTAAATAGTTATGTGTTTTTTCATTGTTACCTTTAATTAATTTTGATTGACTATGATTGAATTATAAAATTTTGGAGATTTTGTTTAAAAGATAAAGGATAAGATGTAGAAAACCCCCCTAAAAAGTAGATTCTGGGATTAGATTTAAAATAGTTATGTTGTTATTTCTGGTATCCCTTAATGAACTTTTGCTGATTATCATAGAATGACAAGGTTTTAAGAGTTGTTTACAAACAAGGAGATGAGATACAGGATGAAGGGATGTCTTATTTTTAAGAGAAGATGATGAGTTGTCAAAACAAATTTTTATACTTGGTGTGACAAGGGGAAAGTTATTTATATATTATTATTCCCCCCTGAACTTTATACCTTTTATTTTTAACTTTTGAAGTTTATATTAGTTTTCATAGGTATATTTGTAATCTCTAATAAAATTATTATTAAAAAGCACAGTTTAAGAAGTAGAAGATTACCTCTTAATCAGCCAGCTTCTATTTCCCAAGTAGAGTTAAAATTATTGTTTTTCCTGCATTTTTTAAATAGTGAAATGCAAATTGGAAGCTTTGACTAACAGCAAAATAGCTCAGAGAAGCCACAAAACAATTCTGTCATCTCATATTGCATTAAATAGCATTGCATTGTTAATCCCTTTCCATCTTGTCTAATTCAGACAAGAACTGAAGAATATAAGAAAATAACACAAAATATGTTGTAATGACATATCTATATGCTATCTAACAATGAGGAAACACACGACAATTTTAGAAGAAGGGAACAATGTGAAAGCAACCCTACAGAGAATTTAGTGACACAAACAGGTGATACAAGACAATATTCTACTAATGTAAATTACTATGGTTCTCAAATAACAATGTATGAACATATGCTAGTATGACCATGCAACATATTGCTGTGGATCTCCAATCCATCATTTTGTTTTAGCCAACACAGTCTTTTTTAAAAATAAATATTCAAGAACGTAGCTGACAATAGTTGTATAAGCACATGCAAGATGACAATGAACAGTGCACGCTCATTCAAGCATTAACATAAACAGGCCAATAGCAACAGATACCTTGCTCCTTAACAATAGAATTTATTCTTTAAGTCTAGGTAGTGCAGTTCTCTGTCCTTGTTATAAGATTTCTTGCTTGGAAAATAGATTTGTTTCATTAAAAAAACTATAACGAGTTTAAAAACAAGCAGAGGATAATCTTAAGATTTTGGTTACTTTGATAATTGTATAATAAGGGCAGAGTGCTTGACATCGATGAAAGAATGGATACGTTTCTTCATGCAAGCCTTCATCCTTCCATCTGAAGATGCAGCACAGAAAAGCAGAAAGCTCGGAATGGGATGATGCATCCTCAAATGCAGCACATGGAGGCTGAGATTCATCTCACCTGGACTTGTGTGAAAGGTTTCACTTGAGAAGACAGACTCATTGCCTTTGAGAAAAACCCGAACTACATACTTCTCACCAGGAATCAGATCATTCAGCTCCAGAAAACCTTTAGCAGGGGAAGATTTCACTGTTTTGTTACCTGGGAAACAGAAATCTCATATCAAAGGTAGCTAAAAAGAAAAGAAGAGATTATTGTGTGGTCAAGGGTCAAGTTGGGTTATCCGTCTGATGCTGCATCATATTGATGAGAATCGCTGACTGGATAAAATATTTCAGCAAGATGAACATCCAGGGTTAGAGACCCCACCCAATTCAAAGTTCAAGGGTTTGTTTATAAGAGTTTCATAAACCAGCTTACACCATTGGCAGAATCAATTTTTCTAGATACCATTTCACTAATCTAAGCACCAACTTCAGCATCAATCAGATACAATCAGGTGGAAGATTTTTACATGAATGGTTCTGTGATTGCAACCAAATCCAGAAATACAAGCCAAAAAACAAACAAAAACAAAATGGCTTCCTGGAAAAAGGAGCCTATTTTCACACAGATTCTGAGAAATATCTAATTTGGATAGGAAGGGATTGCCATAGTTTCCTGTCACTTCCAAGTACTAAAGAATATTCACAAACCTTCCTCTGAGAATACTTTCATAATGGCTTGATGTGCTGTTTTTGAATTCATCTACAGTTTGGAAAGGTTAGGGGGAAATATTATGTATATACTCTTATTAAAACCATACAGAGGAATCAGAATATGAAATTCATGTCCAAATAGTTAGATATGGATCTGTAACAGTAGAAAAGTGCTTAAATCCATGAAAAACCTGTGGCCTATAATGACTGATCTAGATTTATAGATGTATAAATGTAAATCATTATTATGATTGTAGTTCTTAAAGTGTTTCTGAGTAGCAAATTTCCATAAATACATTTACAACTGTAGTACAAATTAAAAAGTATTCCAGAAAAAGAAAGATAGCTTTCCTTTGCCCTGCGGTAATATGCACAGAGATATTTCAAACTGTGCACAAGACATTGCACAAATCTCTTCAACATTATATCAACTATTCTATAGTCAGTTATGTGAGCTGTAGTTATTAGGGTTGTATATTTTCAATAAATTGTATGGATTAACAAATATTTTCTGGAACACCACCACAATATGGTTGGACCCATCAGCCTAACGTCATCAACAAATACAGAACCATAAAAATTAATTGAAATAAAACTCTTAATAGAAAACAAGACCTACAGCGCATTAAGTACTCGGCAACATTCCCATGAGCCCAATGCTTACTGTTGCTATATTCAACCACAAATTCAGTGTCAGGATCAAATGTGTGGTTCCAGGTGATGTTTGCCCAGTTATTGTTAGATGAAATTTTTACATTCCAGATGGGCGGCAGCTTCCCAACACCAGCTGGTGAACAGGTTAGAACAGAAGTTAGTAAACTAGGTAATGTAGAAACAACGCGTACCAACATAAGCAAAGGTTCTGGATTCGCTAGCAATTTCTCACATAAGTAACATGTGAACAAAAACTGTCTATCATTTATTTGACCTTTAGTCTATTGCCTATAGACCAGTAATTTGTATTTCATTAAAGTAACATGGTCACACTCATGAAAGAACATGCTTTCTCTGTATGCATCATTACTAGTTCAGGATCCCAATAATAGATCCTCTCTTCCTTATAGTGTAATGCAAACAATAACGTTCTTCACCCTACTGATTATTAGTTTATCAAGGATCTTTCTAATTTTCATAGGAGGTTTGGTTTGTACAATTTCATTTTCACTTTCAGTCATATCTTTGCTCCAGGTTTGCCTCTTTCTTTTGTCGGTCCCGAGAACATAATAAAACCAAATATTTTGCATGGCCCAATGACCCACATTTTAGGAATTCAGTGACAATTCACTGTTTTTGATTTACAGTAGGCTATTTTTGCTACCTTCTGCTGGCTCCAACACATCTGTCCCCAAAGTAGGACAGATGTGCTCACATACTTCTGTTTCCAAGTTGAGGGTATTTATGGGGGCATCCTTTTTCAGAAACAGAAGTCCTAGGGTTGAGTTTTTTTGAAAGAGAGGGAGCGAGGGAGAAAGGGGGGGCGGACTCTCCCTTTTTTGAGAGGTACAGAACACAACTATGTGAAAAACTACTATGTAAATGAGCCTTAATTTACTTAACTACTTGGGAAGGATCTTGAGCAATTTAACAATTTAAGACTCATCACAAAAGTCTGAGACACTTTCTTAATATTAGTGTAGTTTTATTATTTTAAAAGCATTGTTTGCACTTAGAAACCTAGATGAAACTTTTGACAGTGAAACACTAACTTCTAATGAGAGCTAACTTGTACTCTGCATGCTAGAATTTGCTTCAAATAAATGAACTGCTGATGCTGAACACTTTAATGGCTTGGCGGCAGCAGTTCCTGATAGTGCGTTTAAGTAGATTTATGAAACACAAATATATTCTGCTTCAACACTGCATCAAACCAAGGAAAAGTTCAGTGCACTTTAAAATATACCAGCTCTTTGATTTAATGTCTACCAAATCTAGAGAGAGAACTTTTTGGTTAGTATTCTCCACAGGATGCATTAATAATCCTTTGTCCTTTGTTGATTTTATAATAATGCCAGTTTAGCTGGCTTGGCAATTTTACCTCAGAAATGAAGGCTGTTGCTTTAGGTTGCTTTTCTATCTGTATCTACCGGGACGATATTAATATAAATATGAATTCAGTGAGAATTACTTCTGGATAGATATGAATGATTATAAGCTTTTTGTATAAAATGATTTATTACAATACCTCTTTTTATTAACAGCACATTTTTAAACAGTAAATATAGCTGCTATATAATGTGACTTATATCATTTTCTTGTGAACTATATTTTTCAATCTTGACAATAATATATTTTTGTTCTGTTTGAAATGTCTATATTCTGCTACTTTGTTCTAGTTATTAGCTCCACATGGTCATTCATATAATATATAGCTTTGAACATCAGCTAAGAACTCTTTATATTGATGAAAGCCAGGCATTACATTGAGTAGACATGGCTTAGAATACACATGAATATTTCCATTTTTTCTGAAGAGACCAAATCATTACAAAGAGCATTTGGTCAAGATTTTTAGAGTTTACTTTAATTTTCATCAGAATTGTAAAATCACTGCTGGTCATGCCACGGCCAACTCTGAATCAAATAATAACAAAGGACTGAGACTGAGAACATTTTAATCAAGAATCCCAGTTTTTCTTTTAAAACAAAGATATCCTGTCCATGACAGGAATCTCTACACATTGGCAGCATTCTTTGTTTAGAACAATTCAGTTGTTTTTTTGCTTTGAAAATAATTCTGCACTGAATAATACTTTCTCTATTAAAAGCGTGTTTGAATGGGAAAAATCTATCTACAAGATCATTCTTGTACATAATGGGAATGTCTTATGATTAAACTTAGAGGTTGCAGACTTTTTTCAGCTAAAATATTTTATTCTTTATTTCCAAACTAAGGGAATGTCAGGAAAAAATATGTAAAAAGTCCTGGGCATTTCTTTACCTGTCCAGCTATCCATCTGGCTATCAATTAGAACAGGAAAGCAAAAAAAAACCTAGGGCAAGTTTGCTGTGGCAGGATAAATTGACAATAGAAAAGATGAATTACAATGGACCAGGTTTAGCTAGGGGCTGTGATAAAAAAAATCTTTCAATAAATTCTCATGAGAAGAAGTAATTTGGGCAACATCTAGGAATGCTACTGACCGCTTGTACTTAAGCCCACTTCTTCCATGGGAAGATCCAAGGCAGAGCTGCTGTTAATGAGTTTGAGAAAACTTCAGCATGGAAGACTTTCTGTTTCTACACAGTAAAGATTCTGTGTTTTAAATTGGCATTACCTTTGATTCTGGTTCTATTTCAATGTGATATTGGTTTTGGTGGTAAATGTTTTGATACTCCAGGTCGGAATAGATTACAGCTAGAATCTCCAAGCTATATATCTAAATTTACAAGACTTTGGAGTCCATCTTTGATAGGGGATCCCTGTGCTTTCTAGTATATCACTTCGTAAATGAGGAACAGTAAAACAGTACATACAGTTGCACAGAGATCCATTCTAAACCATCCTGACTGAAGTTGCTTAATTATCAACTGTTCCTTGAAGAGATGTCAATAACTTGGATACTTCAGTCCAAGATGATCCTTGGTATGCTATATTGCAAATAAAAGAATAATGCCATTTTGGTATCCTACCCATTGTATATATGCATACTCTATTAGAATGCAAATGAGCAGAGACTGGCTTTGTGTGATGTCTATAAGAGTTGTGGTGGCACGGTGGTTAGAATGCAGTATTGCAGGCTAATTATGCTGACTGCCAGCAATTCAATTCTCACTGGCTCAAGGTTGACTCAACCTTCCATCCTTCTGAAGTTGGTAAAATGAGAACCCAAACTGCTGGGGGCAATGTGCTGACTCTGTAAACTGCTTAGAGAGAGGGCTGTAAGCCTAAGTGCAATGGCTATAAAAGACATCTTTGAAAAGGACAATCCAGATTGTTTAGGGTAGGCTAAGAAGTAATGCTGAAGACACAAAACTTTATAAAAATAACTCCAAGACTGTTCTGAATGGTCTTTTTAGCATTTGGGATCACTGTGAATCTTTTAAAACATAATCCAATGATTAATATGCTGCTGAAAAAAGTTACTATGCTCATAGGAAAATCCTTGTTTTGCTTGATTTAGAAATCATCTATGCTTTGATGTTAAGCTGGTATCTCAGGCTTAAAGAAAACGAAAGGCCCTGAAAGGCCTTATACAGGTAACATAGACGGAAGAGGAAAACACAGAAGCAGAGCCCAGTAGTTAATACCTATCGTACTAGTAACAAGTGTGGTGATGATTGCTGGCTCTGTGGTGGTTGCAGCTTCTGTGGTGGTGGTTACAGCTTCTGTAGTGGTGGAGGTTGTAATTTCTGTGGTTGTGGTTACAACTTCCGTAATGGTGGTTGGGACAGTGTTTTCTGAAATGGTGGTTGCGGCCAAAGTTGGAACATCTGTAGTTTGGTGGATGATTGAAGAGATTAAATCTAGGAGAGGGAAGTGCAAAAAACTGCTTTTAAAAGGTACTATGATTTCAGTTCTCTGGCTTTGCCAGTTATTCGTTGAAGCTAAACATGCAAGCATGTGAAGACAGAATGGATCAAGACATTCATTCATACATACATACTGCCAGATGTAAACAGCATATAATTCTTTTAACTAAAGAATTGTTTTCAAAAGAGAAACAAAGCTTGAATTTCATTCTTTCCTTGGTCGGTCTCATAGTAAGATTTCTGCAGCTCAGCAAGACAGGATGGTCAGTTATGGGAGATGCTTGGAGTCTCTCAGATGAAGGGCCATTCAAAAAATGCCGAGGACAAACAGAGGGCAAACATGCAGACCCCAAACAGATATTTCTCACAAACAAGCTATTTCTATTCATTGATTCAACAGATTTTTTCTAACAGTACTCCAGCTTATGAGGGCAATAAATATGAGCAAATCTGGAATGGAAAACAAGGAATCACAAAGACTGTGGAATGATAAGAGAACATATACTGTATTTGTCTTGTCTTAATAAAACAACATGAGTAAAGCCAATAACACTTTGATTAGCAAACTGAAACAGTAAGAAGCAATAAGGAAACAAAACAATGTAGAACAAGACACTTTCAGTGATGAGAAACTCTTAACTTGGTCGTCTCATTTTTAAAGAAATAAAGGTATGGGTACAAATAAGGAAAGCAATATTAAATCCTTAAGCAGTTTTTGCTAAAATAAATCATTTTGCAATAAAACAGTCAGTTACTGCAAAATCAGAAGTAGTCCCCAACCCCCCCAGTCCATGAACTGGCACCAGGCTGCGGCATGCCAGCAACCGAACCGCACAAACAAGCCAAACCTCATTTGCAAGACGCAGGTAGCACACAAAACCACACCCCCTCTGATCCATGGAAAAACCTTTTTCTATGGAACCGGTGTCTGGTGCCAAAAAGGTTGAGGGCCACTGCTCTAAGAAACATATTTATCTTTTTACATTCTTAATTGATTAGGGCGATTCATTTAAAAAGATTCTAGGAATGTTATTTGGATTGTTTTAACAGAAATATTTTTATATTAGTAATGACACACAAAAGAATTCATACTCTCATAATGGCAAAACATTTTTTTAATCTCATCCTATGTGTGGAAAGAGAAGTTGTCTCTCTCTCTTTCTCTGTGTGTGTGATTAATACATTACCCAGTGAGATAAAATGCATTAACAGAAATGATGTAAAATAGATTTGCATAAAAATTGCATATGGTGATACATATGTATAAGTGTAAATTTTAAATAATTACCCTATTTATACAGAAATAGACTAGGCATAATGAATGAGAGATCACAGTCTGCAATTGAAGTGCCCTAAATTAGTAAGCAATTCTAGATCCTCACTTTCCCTTCTTACAAGACATTTATTTTCTCTTCTTCTATTTCCCTCTAAAATTTAGATAGTTCTGTAATCAAGGGATATCACTAAAGAACAATCCTCTGATTACCATTTAAAGAAAGGATTACATAAACAACACCCATGTTTAACTTGTTCTGGACACTGAGAATTTTATTCTTTATAATCTGCTTACTTAAGGATTAGGAAAAAGAGATTAGTCAGTTATTGTTGCCAACTGCTCAAAGTTGAATGCATAGCCAGCCCAGACGTTACTGGAGAAGATGTTTTAAATTCTGCTGTAGAAATCTCTGAAGAGCAAATTCTGCAAGAGAATACTATGTTGTCGAAAATTGAATGAACAAGTTCATTTATCTTCTGTCTAGAGTTGGTAAGAATGAAGTTGTCAAAGGAGCAGATCACAAAGGAAAGAGGAAAGATAATTCTGTCTATCAGTGCCAAAGATTTTTGACAAGATTCAACATAGTCTGTTACTCAGCCAAGATTTATTATGCGTAATAAAGCAAAATAACAATCAATTGTAGTTCCCTTAAAACATACCATGCAAAATTCATTCTTCGCTATTGATGGAACAAAGAAAGAACAGCGCATAAGAACCCCAATATAAAGACTTCCCCCAAGCCACACACCCAGTCAAAGAAGAGGTATAACATACAATGACATACAGGTGAAGAGTAAAAATGTTCGCATCAACTGTGTTTATGAAGTTTTTGTAGAACTGGTTTTCAATTAGTTGCTATGCTTTATTCTTATATCCGTGGAACATTAGTTTATGCTTCAAGGACTAAGAAGCTGTGAGGAAATGATAAAAAGGCACAATTCTGCTACATCCAGAAATGCTACATCTTTTTCAAAATCTCTGGATGTTTCCATTTATTTTTTAAGGAAGCATCTTGTGCTAAATGGCCCATTGGTAGGATAAATCTTACTTTGTTAAACTGGTAGAAATTGGCCCTAAGCAGTCAAGCCTCAATTAAATAGGCAATTAGATTTAGGAACTTCTAAGAAAACAACATTTCATTCAATTTGTTATGGATCAAGCACAGCAAAATTAAATTAACCCAAGATACCTTGAACTGTGGAACTATAGAATTTTAAAGTTGATAAGCCTACTCCCAGCGGAGGGTTTGGGAAGGTAGGGAAGGATGCTATGAATCTTTTCCCTAAGTATTAGAGTAGCGGGAAAAAAGTAATACAGAGATTTTTCATACTTTTCAAATTATTTCATACTTATAAATTATTTAGCTCATGTGAAATATCTGTATCTTTTGCCTAAAAATAATTAAAATGAATTATTCCATTCCTACACATAGTATTAGGAAAAGGATTATACTTTTTACTATTACAAACACAAGAAAAGGCACAGCTTGCCTTAGATATAATTAAAATGTCAATATGAGAAATCTGAACCATTGTGTTAGTGCTCTTTCCTTATGCATATTTAAGACTATAGCAACATGAACAAAGAATAGCATTTAAGGCTTGAGTTTTGCTCCTGGTCTACTCGGATGAGAAGCTCAATTCCGAAAGGTATGTATGAGGCGAAAAATTATGCTTTTGGCTAGTAAGATTGTAAATAAATCCTTTTTAGTCAGCTACTGGTGAAATAAATCAGTTTGAGCTGAATAAAATGCTAAGAATACAATATGAAAACATGTACCCATCCCACCCCTGGGTATGATTGTTCTGATAATTTGACTCTTGCTTTTTGAATACTGATAGAAGAGAATATTTGTAAGCTCAGGTTGAAATGTGAGGTTTTGGCGCTCTCTGAGCTTGGATGTTTTCTTGTAGGCATTTTATTACCAAACTAGGTAACATCATCAGTGCTAGCACAGCTTTCTGACTAGAACACCCATGGGTATCTATGAATATTTGAAAACAACTGGGCTTCCTCCAGTCAATTTTCCTAATGTTTTTGTTTTGCTAGAATGACAATTTAATACTTAATATAATTTTCTTTTACCTGGTGGTTTTAGAAATTTTGGAGTTCAACAAAATCTCCAAATAACATGAGCATCTCTCATACATCTAAAAGACACTGGAGTAAGGAAAGCTGACATACTTAAATAATCTTCCTGGTGATTTATAGTAATGTGATATCATGGGATTTTGTTAGCTTATCCCATAATTATACAATAGCAAAATTAAAATTTCAAACTTCAAAATAAAAACAAAGCAACTTAGAAAATTCTCAGTTAAAGTCTACTCAATGTTGAAGAAATCGTGGTCTTATCAATTACAAAAAGGCATGCCAGCAGATTCTGTCCTTGAATTATATCTAATAGATTTTTTTCCTTCCATTTTGTATCCAAAGATATACCCAAAGAAAATGAAGGCAATAACTTTCACCATATAAAAGAGAATAAATGCTAACATGCAAACTATTGGAAGAGTTCAGCTGAAATCCGTATTTGTGCGCCCTTTAAATTTTTACCGACTGCTGAGAGGCCTTGAACTATTTTCCTTCTGGATTGTTGATGCTACAGGAATTATTTCATAAATTTCAATTCCCACATTTAATTTAATAAAGAGAAAATTTATCATTTTCAATATTTTGGTATAATTTTAACTGTCAACTGAAGAAGTTTTATGTAAGAGAAGCTATTCCATTTCTTCAAAGTTCAGGTTCTATCCCAAATGTGATTTGCAGATAATATAAACTTAATCAAATTTTAAGAGAATGTTCTTTGTAGTTAGTTATGTTGTCTTCACAAGCTATAATAAAACTTATGTGTTTGCATTCTCCCCTCCTAACCTAAGTCAGCTAGCTTTACCTCTTCAGATTCCACAAAAATTATTCTCACACAGAGAATGGGTAAGGTGAGCAGGGAGAAGGGAAAAGACGGACACAAAAAGAAAACATGAAAACCTGAAAAAGTACACATTCTCTTGAGTCACCATGACAATGAGGCTTTGAGTGACTTAATTAAAGGTATTTGACATAATTCTAAAAGCCAGGTGGACTGCAAATGATTCACTACCACTGAAGAACCCAAAAGTGAGCAAAAACCGATTCACAAAAGTGAAATTAGATGAAAGACCATAACAAAGATGAACACTTCATTATAAGTGAAAAAGGGATGAAAACTGCCGTGGACCTTAATTTTAAATTACAAGAGGATGAAAATTTTCTTTACCTGATATATATTGGATTATTGGTTCAATAATCTCTAGTCAATACATGATTTCAGATGTGAACAGTAATCCAATACATCTGGAAAGCATATTAAAATGGGAAAGGCTGTTTTATTTCTCTAATAATATATGTCTTGCACAAAATTTCAAGGGTACAAATACAACTATCAGTGCTCAGAAGAAAGTTAACACATGCTTGGGATAAACAAGTACAACTTTCATTTGATATATTTCGTAAAATATTCCTACTTTCCTGGATCTTGAACTTTAATAACTATAATTAGCTTAAAACATTATTATAATACAGTATTATGGGAGCTGAGAAAAGTTAATATCAACCTGTATATCTTGGCCAGCTAGGGGCCATTTTATGAAACAAAGACAGATAAAAATGAAATGCATTAATTAGTAAGATTACGGTATATAAACTCTTAGCGAAGGACTTCCCTCACAACATAAAATACTCAACAAAATAAGAATGCTATCACGGGATTTGGTCTTCAGATAATACGTTGGTATTAATCATGATGATTTAGCTTAAAGGTTAAGTTAAATTAGATCAGAAACGCTTTGTTACCAGAGCATCGGTATAGGAATCGCTAACTTTCAATATCTGCTGGACACATTTAGAATGTTGATGAAGCTTCATGAACAGCATCACCAAACAACCTTGCAAAACATGGCAACTTTTACATGTTACTTAAAAAAATTATATAAATCACTAATATAATTATATATTATATAGTTATATAAACCATGAAAATTATAATAAACCATAAAAATTATATAAACCATTGCAGACTTGGCAGAATGGAGAATTTTAGGACCTTTTGAGAAAAGATTAAATCAGCAGAGGTGGCAAATCCCCTGCTAAGCTAAAGGCTCAGATGGAGGTTCATGAAAATCAGAGAAGGGGATCATCACCCTGGGATTTTAGGCTTAATTTTTCTTCTAGAACTAAAGCTGGTTTAAAAATATTCCATGGTTTGCATCTGAATAAATACATGATAGAATGAACTCAGCTGTTAAACACAAAAGAAAGGAGGAGGACCATATTTTCTTATTTGATATATTTCCCTTTAATGAGCCTGCACTCCAGGCTTAAGGATAAAAGGATTCTGTGATTAGATATAGGAAACTGTTGAATATGGGAGACAGATATACCGCAAAGGGCAGTGGGTAGCATGTGAGTAGTGCTGACCTACAGTGGGTGGTCCTAAAAGCAAAATCATAATAAATCTCCTTGGGTCATAATAAACCTTTTAAAATCACATATGGCAGCAAAGTTTTAAAGGAAAGGGGAGAAGAGTTGTGAGACCCCATGTGCTGCATCTATTCTGGTAGTCTTTTGTTTCCCTATTCTGTTCTCTCTATAATTTTAGACAATGTTCCTTTCATCAAAGTCTAGGAAGAAGTTCAGATTTATAGTTGAGAACCAAATAGCCTTAGCACTAGAGCCAAGCTCCACATACAACCTGCAGCCCCAAAAGAGCTGGATTTATTGCTTTCAGAAACACTATAGGAGTGTGTTTAATGGCTGTAGTATAAGAGTTCAGCTCAAACAGGCTGCCACACACAACAGATGTGCTGTTTCTAGTTCATTAGCTAAGAGTAAATGAAACCAAGGGACTCTCAACTTTTCCCCAGAGTAAAACTTTCCATTTAAGTTCTGTTATTGAAACCTCTATGTGCAAGTGCCATTTGCTTTTTCTAGCTGCACAGAGCACAGGATATTAGTGCTCAACTTGCCTTAAAGGAACGTAGCACAATGATTTTTTTATGAATATATAAAGAACAGGGAAGGAAGTGATAAGTAGAAAGAAAACTAGTAAGAACTATAGATGGAGCAGTCTTGTTCATTTGATATACTGTAAATACAAGAGAAAAATACCACATCATTAGTTGTTTGTATTTGACTCTGGCTTTTGGTTGGGGTGCACAGAGGTGGATAAGTGGAAGGGAAAATCAAGAAAGCTCAAAATGACTTAGGGTAAGAAAAATCCAATGGTGTAGAAGCAAAGATACCATAAAACTAGCATTGATAATTGAAAGAATATGGCATGTTATTTATGATATGCTAACGGGGGAAATTTACGAATGTGAAAATAGGATAAGAGATACTGTAATGAGATAGATATAAAACAGAAAATAAGATCACCATCTACCTATAATCTTTATTAATTTACAGAATTTGTTTACCCTGGTGGAGATTGCCAATTCTTTTTATTTTTTCTATAGTTTCTATATCGGTTCCACTCTGTTTTTAAAAGATTCTCTGTAACAAGATATTTCGAAGTGTTTAAATTATTCTAACAATTACACTGAAAATCTCTTATGATCCTTTTGGAGGATGAAAAATAATATAATAAACACTGTTATTAAGAAAAGTATATCATTTTAAACCAAGTTTAGTTTATAATGAAATAAAATATAATTTGGTTTCCTTTTGTTTTGACTCAACCCTTAGAAAACCTCAATATAGTTCAGAAAAACAAAAATAGCTGATATATATACTTTTCATTTGTTTATATGGATATTTTTGTTTAACGAGTATAAGATCTAGAAAGGCATAAAAGCTCATTCAACTCTTTATCATTTTCAAATCTTCTAAAATGTAGTCATATGCTTCTAGAAGTCTGGCAGTGCCATGAGCTAAATGAACATGAAACCTTACACACTCATACAATTACTTAATTATTCAAAGAAAATTCTAATGGACTGTTAGATCACAATAACGACTTTCCCAGAACATGTATACAGAATATACTTTTGAATGGCTCATTTAATATTTTATGAACTCTGATGGGGAGCTAAAGCTATTTCCAAGACAGTTTTTTTTCCATTTGGCAATGAGAGGAAATTGAAAAGGAAATAGACCACTAATTTGCTCTAAATCAAATGACTACAAAAAGATGTATACATGAAATAATTCAGTGAGATAATAGTGCCAAATTGAATGAGCCATAAATGTGACGACTGAAGTATAGTTCTGGTGAAGGACTAGCACCTTAAATTTTGTCTCTCTGTCGATTTCTACTCGTAATACATTTGATTTACCTCCCATTTCTGCGTATGGAGAGAATAACTCTCATTCTATCTTTCAAAGGCTGATATAATGCAAACTGGAATTGATACAGCAATATATTGTATGTATTTTGCAATTCACAGAATCAGTGGATGCTACATTCTGGAGAAGAATGCATTTTTAAAAGAATGCATTTTCCTCGGTATAGAGTAACACCTTATAGCACTAACAAACATTTCCACTTTCCTTTTCTTTTTGGTGAAAGAGGGAGAAATGACAAGTATTATGGAGTGGATCTACTATGTATCAGAGCATTAGCAATTGATATCAATATTCATGGCAGGTAATTTCTTCCTTTCTAAGAAAAAGTATATGTGCCGAACAATAAGCCTCTACTTGTTGCTATAAGCCTTAATTCTGGCTTTCACACATGGCACATTATGGAATAAGCATTCTTTATTACTGGCAAAAGTATATGTTGTCTAGTCACGCACTACCCCTGTAGAAAAATAGTATACAGGCGGTTCAGGCAATCCTAAGCCCCATTTCAAAACTCTGCAAGTGATCACTTTTTAGCCTACTGTTTGTTTCAATACTGGCTAAATGGCCTCCAATAGATCACCCCAAAGGGAAATCAATTCTTGACAAAGTGGGGGGGAATGCTTACTGAGGTCTAAGCTGGGAGCTGCCATATATTTCCCCATAAAAGCAAATAAACTGAATATAGTGTTTCAGACCTACATTTTTCTCTCCAAGTCTCATATGTTGAAATTAGGTGAACTAGTTTATCTTGACTAGTCTTTCCTAGATATGAAATGACTGGCAATTCTGGGTTATAATCCACCACATCTAGACAAGAGTGAACTGAAAAATGCTGCTTTGGATCACTTCAGTATTTACAAAGTGGTTCATATAACACTGTAATTTTAATACATCTAAATATATAGCCTTATTCTATGTAAAATATGCTGGCCTGAAGGAGATATTTTACAGCATTTTAAAAGATCATTTATCTTGTTCTATCAAATTTATGTCCCAGAACTGTCAAACCTGGAATTCTTAATACTTTCAAGTTTTTACTTAACATTATTAAATCTTGACCCTCCTATTCTCTACTCTTTTATACAATCTAAATCCGTTATTTTCTGCTGAGTGTAAGGTCTCCCTTGAATGCAAAAATAAGCACATTTAAACTAATTTGCCTACAAGATACTTTTTAAAAAAATATAATTCAGTTTACTCCCTTTTCTGGAAAAAAGAATACAGAAATAATGTTTCTCTGTCCAGAGGAGGGTGAAGGGATGATGGGTTTCATAAAAGCAATAAAATCATGAAGAAACTGAGGCGTCTGAAATAAAGGATAAGTAAATATGATTTTTTTTAAAGTTCAACATTTTTAATGTTACCCAAGGGATTGCAAAGAAACTAGAGAAATGAATAAAGCTGGTATAAAATGGTGCTCATGACAGGAAGCAACTTGAGTGCTAGAAATCTGGATGCTCAGAGTTTGAAATTAATACTTCAGAGGAGTGTGAAGGTAAGTAAGAAGAAAAGAGTAGAAGATGATGAGATAAAGGAGAGGGGGCATTTTCTGAAGGAACTAGAAAGAGATGTGAAAAGTGTAGAGTTGTAAGGTACTGACACTTGGACCTGGGAGTAAGAAAAACAGCAGTGTAGTTAGTAAACGTTCTAGTTAGAAAAAAAAGAGTGACACTAATATTACCGTACTTCTGAGGAAAAGGTAGAGGTAGAATGCATAGAGCTGCATTTCAGTGCTATGTGTTCTGCTGACATGAATAGGTAGACAAGCTTAGCCTGTAAAGGGAATTATCCAATATGTTAGCTAGAGAGAATACTGAACCTAAGAAAGCAAGGAAGACTCAGTTAGGAAGGAGGCAGATAGGGACTGGTAATGCCAAGGAACTGACTGGATTTGGAGGAATTAGCCATGCAATTCAAGAGAGCTCAAGTTGCCAGAAGTGAGATTTCTTGTAATCTGGAGAAATGTGAAGGAAATGTTAAGCAAGCTTAAGGACACCGAGATTACAGCCCATTGAATTGAATAGTTACGATGCATGAAGTTATTATTCTTGGATGCAAATCTGGTTGTGAATTTGCATAGTTATTTTAATGCAAGTAATAAAGTGGAATTGTTTGTTTTTAACATTGGCTCCATGAAAATATAAAAGTATCATTTTTGGTTCATAGCTACAAGCTGATCTTGAGTTTTATTGAGTCTTGGCGAAAGGAGAACAGAAGTCCATTAAAGTATATTTTATGAGAGTTTAAGACAGTTACCAGCAAGCTTGGATCAAGGATTTGGGGTATGTATGAGATAAAACAGGGACAGGAAGTTGACTCCTGAGAGTTTTCCTTGGGGACAAAACAAGTTTACCAAAAAAGAGCCAAAGTAACTTAGTTGTGTAAATAAAACTCTAGCTGGCATAAAGCAAATAGCTAATGAAAACATTAAATTAGTCAGAAATGTTGGAGGGTTGATTTCATGAGGTAGTGGGATTGTTCAGTCATAAGATAGTTATCCAGCATAAGAGGCCTGAAGTAGAAGCTTTGCTATTGAAACATAACCTTTACCCAAAAAAACCACCTACCAGGTGACACAGATTCAAAAGGAGAGCATTACCTCTCTTAGAAAGGTAAGAAGAAAACAGTCCACGAAATAATAAGTTCCAAAGCTCTAGGACTGACTCAGTAGAGGCAAATTAACTCTTTTCAAGTTGAACTAAGTTTTAGGACAGACTTTCATAACATGTTGTCTGTATGAAGTATTGGACTACAAATATAGAATATCCATCCAGATCCAAGCTGGCCAAGCTGGAATCGAATTTGGAAGATCGTAGCCTGGCACATTTGGACATCAGGTTGGAAAAAGGTACCTTAGATGGAAAGATGGTTGCCTGAATTTATATACAAGGTAAGAGTGGAGGGCATTTTAGCAATTTCACGGCTAGACTACCTTCCCAGAATTTTATGGATGTTTTTAACTTCATCAGGTTCACAGGACATATCCTAGAATAAACAGGACAAAATGAATAGGAAAAATAAAAAAATATTTCAATAAATACCAAAGTTAAGAAAATGACTGAATGTTGTGTTGCTTATCAGCATACGATAAAATAATATGTATGTGAGCTGGTTGTTTTTAATAGATTTAGGGCCAATCTTCCCTAAAAAAAGCAGACTCATTATATACTTTCAATAGAAATAATACATTTTTCAATATTTTATGCCCAAGACAGATCAATCTGTTACCCTTGTATTTGAGAGAGGGGAAAAAATCAACAAAGGGGAAAGGAGACTCTGAATTTAACAAAGATAGGCAAACTAATAGCAATTAAACCAATTTTTCCAACAAAAAATAGCCAATAAAGCTTATATAAGAAGCTGGGCAATTTCTGCAAATACAATCGAAACTATAGGAAAATGTAGTTAATTATTTTGTTTGAATGAAGCAATCTTTTAAAATTCAAAAGGAAATTAACTTTTGCACTTTTAATTTATCCCAAGTTATATTTAATTTGAAAGCCCATTTGGTGTAGTAGTTAAGGCATCAGTCTAGATACTGGGAGATCAATGAGAGCTGCATGGCCTGAACCAGTCACTTTCTCTCAGCCTTAGAACGAAGGCAAGGGCACCACTTCTGAAAAATCTTGCCAAGAAAACTGAAGAGACTTGTCTAAGCAACCCTCAAGAACTGGACTTTGGAAGAAAAACCAAGAACTTCAATGCCCATTTTCATTTTTTCCAATATTCTGCATTGTAACTGACTCAGAAAAGAGTCCTCAGTCAAAAGAAGTAACTTATTTCTTATTTCTGAGGAATTATACAGGTTTGGAATGACGGAAGCAGAGTTCAAAACAGACAGAAAAGAAGTCGAGGAAGGTGTATCGGTAAATATTTTATAGGAAATACATTTTACGGATAGTTTTATATGTTTTCCTCTCTTAAATTTAAATTTAATGAAGGATTAACCCTAACCCTAACTTTAATATTGCTCTGTGAACAAATCTCTATGGAGTTCCTAGTTTAAAATAAGGACAGAACAGACAAAATCTCTCATTCCTTGAAAGGAAATCAAATAAATGAGTGCCCTACCAAGAAAAGCATCAATTTCTCTCTGATGACCTTGGAAAGTTGATGCTATTCCAGAAAGGAGTGCTTAGAAAAGCACAGCATCTTCACTATATCTTATAATCAGAAGAACCAATGTTCATGAAAGGCAACCTTTCATAATGTTGCTTGCTGAGCCACGATGAACAAAACTTTGAAGAATGCCAGGAGGCTGTCTTTTCTTTTTAGAAAAAGGTTCTCAGGTTTGTAACATCTAGAATAGAGTAGTATACAAGTACATTTCCTGAACTCTATGTATCTCTACAAAGTCCTTGGTACATTTAAAGTTGCAGCAAATTATAATTTTTATGTAACAAAGGGGAATGCTATTAAACACATGGGCAGCAGTTGCAAATCATTTAAACTATGTTGTATTTTAAACACCAATTTATATTAAATTAAATGTCATTTTTGTCCGGGCCCTACCCACTTTTTGAAATGTTCCTTCAAGCCCTGGATCAACTTTCCCATAGGAAACTCTAAAGATTGGCACAAAAGGGCCTAGATATTATATCCCTCCTTTAAAGTGCTCTGAAGACCAAGAGCACAGTGAGGACTCAGGACTTCTCATTTACCAGTCATCCATCCATTCTCCTTCCATTCTTCCCACGGAGCTGAACCAGATGTGACTTCTCTGCATTACTATGTTAAAGCAACAATAGCAGCAAAAATCAAATAGATCAGTCAAATGCATCAGCCAAAGCCTATCATGCATACATGCTCAGCAGCAACTGAAATTTAATGGTCAACCCTTTCAATGGTCTTCCACCCCAGAAAGAGGAGTTATTGGCTAACTCATCTCACAGTGCTTTTCTGATCTCACCCCTCATACCATTGAAAAGGTTAACACAGCGCATGCGCAGTGATTCCAAGAGCCAAGCCTGAGTCACACACCCCATGCCTTTTTATGCTGCCAGCAGATACAATACCTGAGGTTGGAATAACTTCAGAAGTGTTGCATCAAATACAAGAGAGGGAAACATGAGGAGAGAAAGGAAAGAGAACACAGAAATATATAAAATCACTACATAAATACAAACATGGCAGCCTGAGGTTGCAAGAAAAAGAAAACATTTCAACCCATCATCTTCAATCAATAATACTATACTGATCATTTAACTCAGCACAGGAAGTTGTGGTAGATTCAACTTTTTCTATTTTGGGGGTCTGGGGATTAGTGTTCCATCCTGTTTCTGGATTTAATTCAACAAGACCATGTTCTGTTGGCTTTGATTCATTTTCCTTGAGGGTTAGGAGAAATTCTACTCAACTGCAACTTATTGCAAGTTCATTACCATTTTTAAGTGTATGATGGATGAGACACTATGGCATGCAAATAACCACAAGTCAGTGTTTTTTCACTCTAATCCCCTGGCTCAAATAACATCTATGTAAAATGGAAGCTATGGTTCTTTTACCATCCATCCATCCATCCATCCAAAATTTCTCTCTTAAATGTGCAGTAGAAAATAAAATAAAAAGGGTTGTTTCATTTCAGACAACTCCAAATGCTTAGCTATGTACTGGCCATGGTCTATGGAGATCATTCATTAATAATCTGAGGAATCTGGTTTTATTTAGACAGCCTAACAGAAACTCGTTTGTGAGATTCCTTTGAAAGCCTATTAAGGCTCTCAGTCCATAAAGTAATATTTATTGAATCCTTATTGAATTCTAGTTGTAACACTCCACAGTTCTATGGATACTGACAATGCTTTTAACTGATAATGTAGTATGGCTTTTTGCTAGGTGTCTGCAATACCCACAAAGCAATGCGAATAAATGCACAATGTTCTTTCTTTAGCATCAGCATGTACGCTATAAATACAGCACATAGCAGCTACAGCAAATTATAACTGCGGATGAGTTCCAGGACACCATGTTGTCCTACATGAGAAATTGCCAGAAGGAATGAAGAGAGTGAACCAATCTGTCCATGCTTCTGCTTTTTTGGCAAACTATTTCTGATTTTGACCACATGTAGCAAACAAATTATTATAGTCAAAATGTTGTATCAAAATAGGATCCTCAACTAGCATCACACTAGATTCATTTTTAAAGTATAGCCAACATAAATCACAACTGGTACACAACGTTTTCCTGGAAAAAATTCCCTTTTATATACATGAAGCCCAAAGGAAGGTACAGTGTACAGGAGGCAGAGAAAGTTGCCTCAGTTCCTTTTTATATTGATAGGCTGTAGTTTGTTATATTTAACTGCAGCTGCTATACTTACATTCTCAAAACTATTTCAGACTCCAGAAATAATCACAAAACAGACATTTTGAAATGGTTGTATGTTATTTATTTATTTATTATTTATTTATTAATAGTATTTATATCCCGCCCTTCTCCCCGAAGGGACTCAGGGCGGCTTACAGGCAACATTAAA
>JANHFO010002806.1:206991-217556 GCA_032468095.1 Pareas carinatus | reverse complement strand
GGCTGCCACAGAGAAGGCTCTCCCCCTGGGGGTCGCCAGCCGACATTGTTTGGCTGACGGCACCCTGAGGAGGCCCAGGGTGTCAGACATATTCAGATTACTGACAAAGTTACAAATACAATAGCTATCAACATCTAAGAGATTCAGGAAGAAAGCCTTTAGAGAATTAGATTAGAACCTGTAATGAAATCCTTGGGTTTATATCATCTATGCATCTTAATTTTTCTTTAAAAAAATCCAGGTTTAGTGTATCAAATGACTGCAGAGATCAACACAAAATCCACTTTGAAAAATAATTCGTTGCCTGTCAAATTATACATTTTTCTCTGATACGAGAGAAAATACTTTGGGCAAATACGACTGGCAAGGAATATATATAAAACATGTCGAGTGGTTGCCTGCCCAAAGACAAATGCAAAGCAATTCGTGTTTCAAATGTCTATTCAATGGAACGATTTTCCCACATCTTACGATGGGAAAAACAAAAAGCACCAATTAATTATATAAAGCACAGGCCTGAACAGAAATTGGGATCTTCCTGGAAATGTGAAGAATGTTAAGAGCAAGCTTTATTTTGTTTTCACTTTCCTGAGGGCTGTTGAACTTTCACTTAGTTTGACAATTTTTTTCACAAAGAGTATTTTATTCTACCATGAATCTAGAAGTTGTGACTTTTTTTCCCTGAGGGTCATTTGCTGACTACAAGGGTGCTGAGAAAGGGCAACAATGCATTCCTAGCAAGTCTCTTATGGAGGTTATTGGATGTATCTGTATGATACGTTTTCCTGTAGTAATGAGCATCATTTAAACTGCTGAATTTATAGACTGTCTGATATTGAGTAACCTGATTTCATTACAGTACTATTATTTGGTTTTTTAAAATGATTACGTATTTCTAATTTCAAGTGTAAGTATTCAAATTACCATATATCTTCTTTCCTAGAGTGACATAATAGCTTGAGCAAAGTATATCCCCCATAATTAAATCAACCTATGGTAATTAGGAGAATTTGCTTATTTTTATATTGCTTAAAACGTATCTTGTGTGGAGAAGCAGTTTTCTTGATAGAGAATTCAGCTGTTCTAAAAGAGAAGAAATAATGTCCTGTTTTTGGTATTCAACCATTCATAGGTCTGGGGACAACTTTTTACCAATTGACTTATTCCTAATGGCCAGATTTCCAGGGGAATTTGGAGATGGAATATTCCCTTTCTTGGCAATTTCTGGGGCATATAAAGAGGCTTTTTCCATAACTGCAGAGGTACATAATCACTAATCCTCCACATGCTATGGGGATTACAAATTCCGTTACTCACACTATTAGAAATAGAGTTCTTGGAATTCTTGATAGGTGAATAAAAATTCAATCTAAAAATCTGGCTGACTGTGCAACCAACCATAATAATAATCAGGACCAAATCCAAAGCCCTACATCTGACTAGTAAAAATCAAGGACATGAATATAGGATAGGAGGGACTCATATTGGTAAGTAGCACATGAAAAAATAATTTTGACATCCTGGTGGATCACAAGTGGAAAAATGCCCAATTGTGATGACATAGTAAAAAAAAAGTAAATACTCTTCTATATTGCATCAACCAGTGCAGATTCAAACTTAAATAAGTTATTGTTCCTCTCTATTCTGCACTGGTCAGACCATAATATATTGCATCCAGTTTGAGGCACCATGATTTAGGAAGTTTATTGGTAAACTGGAGCATGTCCAGAGAAAAAGAACTAAGATGAAAAGGAGCTTGAAAGAAAAAAAAACATTGGAACAATTGAAGGCACCAGATAAGAAGTTCAGACTGAGGAACAGAAGACTATGAGGAGATTTGATAACTGTCTTCAACAATCTGAAGTTATGTAAAAGATTAGGCAGCATTGTGATGTGTCCTGTCAGAAGACAGGATCGGAAACACCACATAAGAAACAATTATATAGATTTCAAGTGGCCATCAGGAAAAAATCTTAATGGTAAGAGTTGTTCAACAATGAAATAGACTGCATGAGAAGTAGTGGGTTCTCTTTTTAAATAGAGGCTCAATGGCAATCCATTCAGAAAATAATAGTAGCGGATTCCTGCACTGGGCAGGGATAATACAAGGTGATCCTTTTCAAATCAAATCTTAAAATATGATTCCAAAGGAGAAAATAATTTTATTATCAGAGTTGCTGGATACATTGTTTAGGTTGGATTACCTTTCTCATAGCAATATGAACAATCCAGATGTCTGCTTGTTATTACTGTCACAATATTGTAAGGTTAAAAAGCTCTAGATCTATTTCAGATGAAAGCAGAGGTTGTGGTGCCTTGCTTCCTAACCAAGGTTTTCATAAAGTAGGATGAGGCCACTGCTGCCTGAACGAGTCTCCCTTGTTTTGTAGTTTGTAGTTTTCCCAAGGGCCTTCAGCCAACAAATTATGTGCCTTTTTATTCAAAAACCAGATCAACAGCACTTTACATGTATATTAATACTTTGTGTGAGGCTGGCCTCCACCTCCCAAGAAAGAACAACCTTTCACTTAAATGTGAGAGAGAGAAAAGATACTTTTACTGGGCAGTCGAGTGTAGCGTGGCTAGGCAAGTTCTGAATACATTCAGCATGAGGTTACAGAAGGAAAGAGATGTGCCCGGGTCCCAAAAGTCCCTCAGCTAATTAATACTATGATAGCATTGAACAAGTCATGCAGCTGTGGCTGGGTCTAATCTCCTTGAGGTGCCTCTGATGGCACATGCTTGGCTCCCATCAGCCATCCGTCAAGGTCCCCAATCAGTTGAGTGTTCAAGGCTGCACTCCTTTCCTCCTCAAGGTAAAGCCAGTCACACTCCACACATCACATCGCACTCAGCCCTCTCCCTTCAAGTATGGCACATGCTCACAGCAACTGACATTTTGAAAGGCTTAACACAACCAATTCACTAAAAAACAACAAACAACTCTTATATACCCAATTCTTAAATACCTACACAAAAGACGAAAAATTCTGGCTAGATGTTTTTCGTTCCTTCACTTCCCATAGTCTCAGATACTCTCTCCCACTCCCCAAAAGCTGGCAGGTGTTAAGAGCAACTTACACTTTTAGCTGACAAACTGGATCTGCCACACAAGACTATGTAAACTTTAGCAGTCAAAGACATGGACCATTGCTAATCACACCCAAAGCAAAGTACAAGAGGCAGAATATTAGGGATTAGTTAGATAACAATTATAAAATGAATATACATTTGAAAATAGCAACATAGAATATTATTTAAAATCTAAATGATGGTTATGATAAAAGAAAAATGCTAAGTCTATCAAGCAATCACCAAGAAAGAATATTTTAATAGTATTGGAAGAATGAGTGAATGAACAACCAATAATAATAAATAAATAAAAACCTGTAGTAAAATTATATACATAATACCAATAATATATTGTGGAATGTTGGACTGTTCTGAAATGTGTTAATATTGGATAGCATCATGTCATAAATGAATACTGAAAATATCTGAAATCAGAAAATGAGTGATATTATCTGAGATAAAGAGTACAACTCAGAACAACCTTCTCAACAAATATTGCAGGATCACAAGTGCCCATTTTTAAGAACCTCGGAGGATTATTTTATTATTTGAACTGCTTTCTTTTGCAGCTCACTTATCTGAAATATTAAAACATTCCACCATTCTTATATATAAATGCATATTTTAATATCAATAAAACATAATAGAGATGTCAATATGTTGTCCTATGTTTCTATATAAAAATTGGCTACTGGCTATATTAACTTCTTTTAAATGCAAGTGACGAAAAACAAAGTCTGTTCAAATGTTTCTCTCCTGGCCTTGCATTGGGAAAGAGTTAAAAGCTGAACATAGTATAAAACTGAAAAGATTTAGATAGAGGCCCTTTAAGATTTGTTGAACTACTCTTTGGAAACTCAAGGTCTTTTAAACCTATTTTACAAAAAGCCTATTTTATTGTAGCAAGAAAAAAATGATCTATGTCCAATCATTTCACCAAGGAACAGTAGCAAGAAATACTTGAAATCTTCAATTGTACACTTGAATCTTTTGAAATCAGAGCATAACAACAGTACAGGCGCAGACAGGGGCTATCGAATATTATTAACTCTATTGTGTGAATTCCATATTCAACATGCACCTTATTTCATAAGCAACTGAAATACAAAAGAAAGGAAACATCAAGCACCTGCATTTCTTGCCTTGTAGCATCTCGGTCATGGACACATTTATTGCATTGTATCAAAGTTCTATCTAGTCATTCTAAATCATGTCTCTGAACACTATGTGGAGTTAGGCCTGTTCTCTGCATTGTTATATCTACTCCTTCTTGCCTAAGTGTTGGGGGAAACTAATCGGCACAATTCTGGCCTCCTACTTCTTACCTTATTGGTTGCATTATTTAAAATGCCCAGTTAAGTTTCTTGAAAGCTTCATAATTCGTTTCCTTAAGCATTTATTCAGTAATTTTCAGAAACTAAGCAAATGGTTGGGCAAGATTCATACTCACAACATACCAGTGCCAAACCTCACATATCAACATATCAATTGCCACCTATATATTTCAATAGTTTTCAACACCGCTCACACCTCCAGCTCCACATCTCTCACACTGAATTGCTACACCTGTATACATATTACTTACCTTCATTCAATGGAATTGGAGATTCCCCTGTGGCAGGCTCACCTTCTCCAATCTGTGTCCTGCCACGCAGATTGAACCTGAAGCGTGAGATAGGATCCGTCCTCTGAAGTAAAAACTTTGTCTGATTAGGAGAGAAGACCTCTACCATTGTTCTGCCAGTTTTGGATCCGTTAACTGAAGAGAGAGGCAGGCTGTGTATGCTTCAGTCTTGTATTGAGAAACATGCTAAGCTACACATTTGACCACCTCCTATCCTAAAATAGCATCCAACAGAGGCCCTGAAGTTTGTTAAGAAAACACAAATGGAAGTAATTTAAAATGGTAATGATAATAAGAAACTACTGGGAAATGTGAGAAATAGATAGTAGCAACTATTATGTAACCAGAAGCTTATATTAAATGTATAAAAATCTTCAAGGAATTTCTTAATGTATTTTTATAAAGAATTCTTCGGACAAAAATGAAATTTATCATGAATCTCCTAACAGGAGCAGAAAGATTTAGGAAGTCACATGTTTGAAAGGCAAATAAATGAATCACATTCTTGAAAGTACCTTTTAAGTAAGCAATTTTTAACAGAATTAAAAATCACCAGTTAAGAAAACATTCCTCAGAGAAATGTTTCCACACAATGACTCCTAATGAATACTATTGTATTAGGATTCAACCCTGAAAGACTGATTAATAAAATGTTAAAAGAAAAACAATAATCAGAAAAATGAGCATGGGACATACAGGCTTGGTATCTAAGAGTGTATCCAATAAGAATGCCATTGGGATGTTCAGGATGTTCCCATTCCAAGGTGACGGTTTCCAAACTTGGCTGGCGAATTCGGAAATACCTTGGGCCACTGGGTACTTTAGCGACGGGAGAAGGGAAGGAAAAAATATATCAGGTAACAAAATCTAAAATGAAGTCTGTGCACACAGAAATATTTGGTATAGGTGGCATAAAGTGAACTTATTAAAACCACTTAAAAGTTCCCATGTGGTTTTAATGAACACAGTCATGTCTAGACATTCCTCAAAGGAGGTCCATGCTGTTGTCTTATTTTTGCGTTCAAGTATAACCATGCAGTGGATGTAATATGAGTGTATGCTGTGCTTGGCCTAAATAGTAATGAGGATGAAATTGTCAGCTATAATTTATGTTGAGCTCAAAAGCCAAACTTATCTCCCATTTAGAACTGTAGAGTTAATCAGTTTGGGAAGTGGCTTTCATCCCATTCGTTTAATAAGCTGAAGATTTATCCTTTCAACAATGCGGCCAATTCTGTTTCTTAAGCTGAACATAAAAACCTAATAGGAATTATAATATTCAACATCGAGCAATAAGGGTCACTTTTTATTCATGACATGTCTGATGAACTCAAGCTAATCACTCTGAAAGCCATTCATGATGACGCCAAAATAAAGTAACAGGATATATTAGAAAGAGACTGCTGTCACTGAGCACAGTTGAAAAAAGACTTGGCAAGATGGATGTTAGCCCTCTGGCTAGACAAAAGTAGGAAACAGATTCCACAGGAAGACTAGAACTACACTTTGAGATAGACTATAAGAAGAGAATGCTGTAGGCTAATTGTGCTTTACCGTTCCTTTCCTATATCCCAAGGAATAAGAGAGAAGCCTTCCTGAGTCTCTTCCAATTATTTCCTAGGACTCTTTGCTTATATAATGATTTTTGTCTAATTCTTACCTAGTAATCTCCCTGATTCTTTATCAGGTCTCCCTTCAATGAGACTGATCCTTGCTATAAGGATAACCACTGATGACAATACTCTTTCAAATGGTAGAAGAGAATTCTGTGGTAGATTGCTCATTAGTTTATCTCATAACATGCCTCTACATATAAGTATCATTCTCTTCTCCTGATTAGTTGTGTGATGGTCTTTTTTGAGCTTACATAGCCTAGTGACTGATTTATGAAAAGGTCCATAGGAAAATTCCATATATAATCTGTCTCAGTTCTTACAGTAAGCGTCACCATATTCAGGAAGAAATATTTTCATTCGCACCCTTTTCATTTCTACAACCTATCTGCCTAAGGTTGTATTTAGCATGAAAAAAGCCTAAAATTGCTGTACATTTTCCAGAATACTGATTTCTATTAAAAACTGTACATTTAATCAGAAATCTGTAATTGGCCTACAAATGCTATCTCTTTCAGCTGAAAACTAGTTTTTTTTTCCTTACGGGGGAAGTGTCCTTTTCCAATTCTCACTCCAAACTGAGCTCTGAGTCAGAACGGGCAGCCTCTGGAAAAATCCAGCATGGGCTAAGCTGCTTCTGGGATTTTGCAACAGTCCCCTGAACCAGATAGGCAATCTCTGTTCATCCCTAATGAAGAGTGTCAGATCATATCATAAGATTATCTGACCACTAAACAAGAGCAGCTTTAGCTTAGTCTTCTACCTGATGCATTAAATTGTTTATTAACTGAGCATAAACCATGCTTCAGAGTAATAGATAACTTGCCTAGTAATCAAATTCAAAGTGCTCTGAGGAAACACTGATGCCCAAAATCGCCTTATTAATAAAAGAGGCTTCATATAAATTTAATAAATAATAATCCTATCTGACATGATATAAGGAGACCCCTCCTACAATAGAATTTCTTTTTCTTTGTGCTCAAAGCTTGAAGTACATTTTGTAGGCCCGAGAGGACAGTAAAGATGAGGCAGAGTCTGTTCTGCAATAGTGGCTATTCCACTGGGAAAATGATGCTATTTAATCCTACAATCTGGATGACGATTAAAAAGGCAACAAAGAGAGTTTTCAATTTCTCTTTGCTCCTATCTTATAGTTTTTGAATGGTAGCTGTACAATAGATTCTACAGGACTTATTACCTATTCTATCAAACTGGGCTAACAGAAATTTCTCCTTATCTTCATATTTTACAGGATGGATTCGGTAAAGCTGTGCAATTATTAGGGAGGAACCTACCTCCTTCAGGTGTTGTGAATTCCAGAATTTCACTCCGAGGCCCATCTCCTTTCCCGTTGACTACAACCATCTCCAATTTGTAGCTGCTGTAAGGAAACAGCCGGGACACTATGCCCCGTGTCCGGTCTCCAATAAAACCCATAGACTGCTTTTTCTTAGAGACCCATAGATTCTTCAGCAAACTACTTTCTCTCCAGTAATAAGCCTTCAAGAAACATGTAAGGCAAATGAAGCTTCTCTTGTTTGGGTGTTATTGAAAATATACCTACGCATTTTCAGCTTTCACACAAGAATTAGCTCAAGCACAAAAGTCATTCCACAAGGGAGAAGGAGACTGACAACATAAAGTCATGCTACTAGGATGACAAAGACCTCTTTTCCCTGCCCCTAAAAGCAGGCCAGGATTTCAGCCTTAACAATGGTCATTCTTCCTCTCACCGATGGCTTCATAGTTTAACAACAAAATGTTGTCTCTCCAAGTTCACTTGTGGCCAGTAGGAATCCATTAATTTTGAGATATAAATGGTATGGGAAGAAAAAGATGCAAAAAGAATATCCTGTGAAAGAAAGTGTTCAGATTGGAAAATGTATTAAAATAGATTTCTCTCACCTGATGTTTTAAGCAACTGGCTTTGATGGCTGGGAATTCTGGAAGCTGAACTCCCAACACATCTGAGCAACCAAAGTGGGAGAAATCCAGGGTAGAGTATGCCAGCAGGGCTTTTAAAATTGCTTTTTTTGATTGATATGTCTGTTCTTTGTTGATTTGACAAAAACTGATTTTTAAAAGTTTTTAAACACAGTCATCAGGATAAAATCTGTTTGCTGTTGTTTTGGAAGATCATTCTTCAGTTAGCACATTTATTAAATTCTGATTAGGCCAAAATAGAATGTTCATTATTGATTAATAAAACATGCCAAATGCACATGAGGGGTGACACAAATGTTGGGAAAGCATCTGAGAAGCTGCTTTTCTTATTCGCAACACAAGCCAAATTCAGAAACTTCACAATGAAGAAAGAAGCCAGTTCTATATTGTCAACTGAAGAGATGTATAGCACAGCAGCTACTCTGAACTGCCCCTTTGTTCCAAACCAATCAATGATCAGACGTTTAAAACTACTGATATATAGATCATACAACATGGAGTATGGATACGTTTGGCTATATTGAAGAAATTATCACATGTTTTGTAGAACGTTTCATAGATTTTTTACTTTTTGATGTATAATTTTGCCTTCCTATGGCAGAAAAACATTTTGCAATACAAGAGTAGTATTATGCATGAAAATAAGATTTTAAAAATGTAACATTCCATAAGGAAAAATTATACTAAACTATGGGAAAATGAGATAATGAAGCTTTGAAACAAAAACACTCAATTCTATAAGTCCAAAGCTGAATTAAAATGTATCCAAGACTGCAAAAATTCATCAAAATATTAAAATGAACTACTTGAATCACCCCACTTTTCTTCCTGACAAAGACTAAAAATAATTTAACTGTCAAGTCTTAAAACCTGCCTCCTCCCAAAATTCAGCACTGAGCCCAAGAAGAATATTGGGCTAACATATTTGCAGTCAATACTGACACATCTGTCTTAAGTATATTTAGTGCATATTTTCTCCAACATTTGGGGCTACAACTTCTAGATTTGTCAGTAAAAATAATTGTGAATTTTGAGAAATATACTCTTAGACTATCTAGAAAACACTTGATAGAAGGTAGTTGTAACTAAAAGATGCAATATTATTGAGTAATGATATTTCTGAGGAACTAAAAGAAGAAAAAATTATTTTGAATCTGAATTTAATATGTTTTCTTTGCTGTAAATACTATCTTCTTACAAATGGTCTCCATGTCTTTTAGCAGCTTTTAGATCATTTGTGTCATCTCCATTTTGCTATGTGCAACAGATGATTTCATTGGTTATCATTAGTGACAAGGGTTAGCCATATTAAAAGTACCAAAATTATTGGGATTTGGTTGTGCTCACTCTATATTCCTTGAGCTGTCCCTGGATGGTTTCTGGGTACACTTTACTCCATTGAAGGCTGATTGCTGTACTGTTTACAACTTTGAGCCTAATATCAGTAGGGGCAGCCTTAGGATCTAAGTGTAAGGAACAAAGCAAAACAGAAATTAACCAACAATACCTGAAAGGAAACTAAATGTGAAAGAAAACTATTTTTTAAGCTGCAGAAGGTTGTTTCTTATCACTGTCTTATGGTAGTATTTGCAATATCTTGTCAAACATACAATGCTGCCATCTCATGGGCAGAGAAAGTAATTTTACATTCACACAGTTTCTGTATGGCGGCGGGACTAATCATACCATCATTTTTTAAAAAAATTGTTACTGAATCACATTGTTATAGTACTTATAACAGGTCCACAAAATTAACATTACTAGCAGAAACCCCAATGCCAATCTTTAAAACTCCTTCTGTGGCATCACACAAGCACACTTCACCATTCAAAATCTTATAAAGTTGAGCAAGAATCACCAACGAGTAAAGGAAGGAAAGACATGGGATGGGAACTTTTAAGAAGAGTCTGCTTCTGACACCACCACCCTGTCAACATGACAGCCTAAATGTACATGCATAGAAGTTCCGTTATAAGGTAAAATTATCACCATATTTTAAATTTTGTCAGTTTCCAGTACTTCATTGACATTCATTATATACTCAAGCATACAAGAGCAACCTGAACACCATATTATATTATTTCCTATTTCATGCTCTACACATGTTGCTTAGTAGACAAAACAAAAAATAATATTGCTATTTATTCTACCAAACTAATCAGTTGCTGAACTCTTTTGACGAAAACTGTGTGATGTCTTGCATTCGAAGGAAAAAAGCTTTAAGAATAGTTTTCTCGGATTCGACTTCCGGTTCTGGAGGCAACAGGACGTGGGAAAGCTAGCTCTGCTTCCCACGCCTGAAACCTGCTCCC
>JANHFO010002806.1:130426-144270 GCA_032468095.1 Pareas carinatus | reverse complement strand
TTAATTAGGCCTTATTTAATGTTTTTAATGTGTTTTATTGTTCTGTGTTGCACTGTGTTTTTATCTGGCCTGTCAGCCGCCCTGAGTCCTTCGGGAGAAGGGTGGGGTATAAATGAAAATATTATTATTATTAGAATGCATTTTCAACAAGAATGCTGCACATACTGTGTATGAGAACCACATCAGTGTTTTTTCTTCAAAATAAAAATGCAATTTTGGTCAGCTGAGAGGCGCTTTGGAAGCGCTTCCGGTAGCTGGTGCAGGTGAATTCTGAGCCCTGGAGGCAGAACAGCCTCCAGCCCAGCCTGGCTGTCTCTGCCATCCCCAGGAGCAGGAACCATACAACTATTCAAAAAAAAAATTCAAATAATTTCCAGATTTTCCTGCGGACCACCAAAAATTTATCACGCCCCACTGGTGGGTTTCAGTACACAGGTTGGAGACCGGTGCTTTAAAGTATTTATTAGTCTCTAGTGACTCTACCATGTTTTAAGAACAATAATGCTTCCTATTTGGAAGTTGTTAATATGCATTAAGTGACCACATCCAGCTGTTTGGACATAATGACCTATCACTCTGGTATATAAAGGAGTGGGAGGGAAATTCTTTTGAGGTTCATAAACAGTATTGCAAACTGGAATGTTTTTTTTCTTATTTGCATAATATTTTCATACTTTGATAAAGATTGATAAACACGTTTCACTTTGGCTAAAATAAATTACTAAAGAGGAGTGTGTGACTTCTAAGGTTTTGTATCAAACTTTTACAGTTTGAGCCAAATAGTTGCAAGACTCCCTCATTCTCAAATATGCATAAAATTCTAATAATATTTGCAAGCAAGAGAATGGAAGGCAAGACTGAAAAGCCAGGGAACAATCTGTGTATTCATAACAACTTCTCATTATTTTGCCTGTTTTCAGATGCCTAGGCTATTTTAAACCTTCAAACTTCTCTCCTAGCTTGATTATCTTTCTGATTTTTGTTTACATGCATTTGAAGATAATTGACCCTGGAACCCATGGTGTGATTTATTTTCTACACATAATTGTAATCTTTGTGAAATATTTCACAAAACTAGCTTCAAATTTACATATGTGTTTGAACTCTGCTACATGTTTTGTAAAATAAGACTATAGCCGAGAGTTAGAATTGTGATAAGAGGAAATGATCTGCCTAGGAAAGCTGGGATAGCTAAGACATCTTGAGACCAAGACTAATTTGCTAAAGATGAACCTCTCATCCCAAATTGACAGTTAAAAAAAGAAAAGCCTCATGACACTGAAAAAGTCTGTAATTGGTTCCAACTTTATTAACTTCGTCAATTTTTCTACTGATTTTTAAAGACCGATCTTCACAAAAGGAAAAAAGTTTTCCACTCACAAATAATTAGTGAATTGGGACTGGAACAATTACAGAGTTAGGTATATATAACTTTTTTATTTTGAGATGGGGGGGAGAGATTTCTTTCCTGTAGTCTTTTCCTCTCTGTGTGTATACAAAATTAATTTTCCATTTTATTTTTCAAGTAATTCATGTTTCACTTCATCATTCCATTAACTTTCACTTTTTGTCCTGGTTCTCATTGTTTGGAATGCAGTCTCTGGATAACGCCACCTCCCTCAGAGACATATTTGAAAAATTAAAGAAAACTTTTGAGTCAGTTATTTTGTAGGTACATTCCTGTAGGTTTCTTGACAACAGTACAAAAATTGTTTGGTATTTTTTTTCTATTTCCCAATCTAACCCATAATAGGGATATACTATCTAGTCTGCAACAAAGTAGACTATCACCAGGTGACAGCAAATAATTAGGTTTATTTAATTGGAATTCTGGAGATCTCTTTTTTTGGTATCTAGTAATAGTCCGGGTGGTCTTTGTAGCCTAGATATGACATTCCTAGTCAACAGCTTTGTATTCTCTGAAGATCTCTCATCAGTTACCAGAAAGCCCAATCTCAGCTTCCAAACTTAGTAAATTTTAGATCAGCCTTGTTTTAGTATATTCACGTGGGTCACCTATACATTTTTGATGAGATAAAGCTCCCAGGATTGGAGTTTCTGTTTGGATAATTCTAGCAGGCAGAGTAATAAAATTAAGCAGTTTGCAGGTTTTTTTAATTTGGTTTTATACTTTCCTCTTGATTAGCTTTTTTTTCCTTTTGAGGAAAGAGATTGAAATTCAGGCTTATATTTCTTTTGGTCAAATGCAATGATAATAATAGGTGGATAAAATGCAAAATTCAGTCTAAACATCTGGCTGATTATGCAACCAATCATAATAATTTGCCAAAAGAAACAAGGATAATACTACTGGTAATAGATGCCTTGGGTGCAATTCCAAAACATCTGGAGCACCAATTGAACACCATCAACATTGACAAAATCGCCACCAGTCAATTGCAAAAGGCAGCTTTACTTGGAATAGCTTACATCTTGCAAAGATTCCTTTAACACCATCATACAACAATATCCCAGGTCCTTGGGAAGGACTAGACAGATGGCAAACATGCTAAATCTAGTCTGAACATCTGGCTGACTTTGCAACCAACCACAATACTACAAAATTGCAGCAATAGCAATAAACAACTAGTGTTGTTCTTTAGTGTTGGCACTAGAGAATTAGGATGACATATATTTGCTTTGTCAATAATGAACGCTGCATTTTTGAAAACCCATTAGTCAATTCATGCCTAAAGAATTGTGCTAGAGCAATAATTTAAAAATGAATTTTAGTACAATTGCAAGAAATGATGGTGCTTTTGTAACAAGCAGCAAGGGAGAATCAAGTTAGAGCATTCAAGCTTTGATTTTTGGATTTTTTTTCTACATCCTTTAGCAGCAGTGGCCACAGAGGTTCTCCTCAGCATAAAGAAATAACATGTTGCATCTTTGTGTCTCTGTGTGTGTTTCTGTGTGCTTTTGAGTATGTGTGCACTGGAGACACAGAGCTGCATAGACTCCACTCAGGATCATGTGACCAGGAAGAGTGGAAGGGACTTAAAATGGAGGAGGTGTCCACATTCCAAGCGTCTGTCTAGTTCCTCTCCTATAGAGAAGCCTTAGGAGGAATTTGGAATTCTTTTTCCCCGCAGCCTCTGGCCCACTCTGGTCCATTGTTGCTTTTATTCTGTTTGGTTTTTGGAAACATACCCTTCAGAACAGACAGATACGCATCAGAACAGACATATGTGTGCACTTCCTTCCACAGGGACTATTCAAAGAGTATATGCAGTTCTGCTGTTCCCACACGTTACATCTGTGTGTGAGTGCATTTCTGCTCTCCTCTTGCGGAGCTTCTAAACAGTCTGTGTGCAGCTCTCCTCAGGGTGTTATCAAGATGTGTGCAGCCCCTGAGTGGCTGTATTTCAACTGTCCCCTGCTATTAAAAAGGCATATTTAAAAAAGCAATATAGAAACTGATAAAGTTAATAATGTTAAAATAAGTATAGAATAAATTAAATGATTTATTTCATAAGGCTATCAAAAAGTTATTGTTCATCAGGCTAAATGCTACCAGCCATCTCACTTACTGCATAAGGGCTTCTTCAGTTGACAGCAGCCAATTATTTCATATTCTAAGAAGATGATATATCCTATGAAACACCGAAACACTGCCCCCTCTACATTGTAAAGGTACATATCTTTCCTAATTTTTCTGAAAATATGAATGCTCTATTTCATATTTATTATTATAATATATTTCTTATTCCATTGTACCTTTTAAAGATAAAGATGCTTTGTAAACTAAAGCTCAGCAGAGATTATCTGTAACTTTTAGTGTCCAATTAACTACCGGCTTGAGGAAGAATTTTAACCCAAGACTCCCTGTTTTAACTCCTGCATTTACTACATTATGCTGACTGCCTTCAGGCCACTCAGCTCTGATATGTTTAATTATGGTTTGCTGAATAACTCACATCTGGTTTAGTTCAAACAAGATGCTAAATCAATACAAACAAACCATATAACAGCTTAACTAGATATTTGAGCTCAGCATTTGATTCATTCACATATATGGTTCTTCTATCTATTCCACCTGCAGACACTCATAACATGTGAACTGAATGAACCAAAGGTGAACTAAAGAAGCTTCTTGGAGGAGGAGTGAAATGTTTTCAAGGAAAGAACTTAAGAAAGTCCAGCTATCTTTTGAAAACACTTTGGGTTCAGTCATGACCCAGATGATTGAGAATCTTCATAGACATGTGAACTGAATATAATTCTGATATTAATGAAAATAGGCGAAGGAAGGAGTATTACATAGGTTTGTCACCTTGGATTATTCATAAAATGAAGATTAGATGAAAAAATTAAAGCTATTCAGTCTGCTCCACAAGAGCTAAAAGGTAGTGGGAATAAATCTAGAATGTAAAAGCAATTATCGCCAGAAACAAAGAAGGTAACGATTTCTAGTATCCAATTTTTAAATGCACATGCATATTGCATTCCTTTATAACCTATCCTCACCTTAAAGCGAGTTTGTCATGCCTGTTTAAAGCCATTTACATCTCTTTATGCCATCCTCTAAAGATCTAATAAATGTACTAAAGCAGAATCTGCCACAGGAGGAAGGTGCATCTTTCAAAGACAGTATACAAATGCTTCTTCTGAGTATGTAAAGAATGCCTGATAAAGAACTGATATTAATCATACCTGTAACTGAATATATCTATTTATTTCAGTGGAGAATTGCATCTTGCATTCCTACCTATCACAATCATATATTAGCCATCAATTGTGCTGTGGTATAGTATAGCATTTACAGATCTTGGCAGCTTCAAATAAAGCCAGGAAAGTATCTGAAATCTTGAATAGATGTTGCCAGTCAGTGCTGAAAGCAACATTGAGCTAAACAACAACCAGAGGATTTTCCTTTGTTCTTTTTCAAGTGAGGAAAATGTTAGGTTACCTAAGGTGAGCTAAGGTGAGAATCTATATCATTTTTCTTTCTGCATATTAAGCTTCACTGAGAAAGTGATTCTCAGATTTGGTCAACTAGTAAATGCAAACAGATAACAGAAAATCATACACTGTATTATTAGACATTTCTGATTAGGTATATTAGGGATTAATTAATCACCTGCAATTAGAAACTGAGAACAAGAGAATAAGAGACAACTCATACATTCTACCAATAATGGGTCCCTTTGGACTCTGTTTGTTTTCATTCAACCCTCTAAATCAATTGGAAAAATGAACTGCTCATCAGAAATATGGATCACCACTTTTTTATTCCTCTGATACTACCTGCTTTTGGAAACTTTTAGCCAGGGACCAAACTATTAACTGAACTAATTCAAGTAGAACTAGGTAATACATTTATGAGTGAATTCTGAGCAGTGGTACAATTATGCTAATTATTGCAAGACGCTACAAATTGATAATTCAGAAGGTTTGCTACTATAACCTGATTATTACAATTTATTAGAAAGCCATTTTAATCTCACCACAGAGTGCCTTAAAATTCCAGTACATTTAAAATGTTTACATGAGATTTAATAATTCTTTTGCTAGACTTTTACATAGAAACATATGTTTCCACTTAGTCTTGACAACTACTTTCATTGCTGCTAAATCAAATTATGCTTTGTCCACCGCCCCCCCCCAAACAACAACAACAGAAAACCCAATCACAACCTTCTGTTAAGAGCAACACAGACATCCACCATTTGTTACAATCCATGGGGAGGCAAGGCAGTTTTCTTGTTTCCATAACAACTCGCATTGATGCACAGGAATTCCCTAGTGATGAAAGTGATGAAAATTATTCATGAAAATTTGTGCCATTTTGCTTCTGGCAGTGTATAGGAATTATAAGACAGGATTTCTATCCTTTCTCTCTCACTACTATCTGAACTGCAATGCCATCTGCTTGACTCTGCCTTCAGTCAGAGTATTTGCATAGTACCAAACTGGAAAAAGCTAACATCTTTGCATCTTTCAGACACCTCTATACTAATATTCCTTTTGCAGCCTTAGTCACTTCTAGTTTTGTGGATTGTCATATCTGAGATTTTTGGACAATATCTGCTTTAAAATCTACTGTAGCAATTAAAAGAGAGCAACGGGCTAGAATCCACTTCTGGGGAATATAGCACACTTAGTCTTACCCAATAACTATTGTAATCATTGCTAACTAGAGGGCAACCTGCATCTTCCCACCTCAAATTCATTTGCTTTCTTGAAAAGAGATCTATATCATTAGCATTTCAAGCTCAGTTCCAAAGACAGTCAAAGTGAACAACAATGGTTGAAATAGTAAGTCTCTAACCAAATGCACACTTTCCCCATAGATCTTATTTATTACAAGCTTCAACTAAGCTTAATGCATCTATTTTCATGGAGATTAGGGTTTTGGATTTTCGTTTACAAAGAGAAAGTAAATACTGGATTTCTTGGGGGTCAAGAATAGGAAAAAATGAAGACAGTTACATCTGCACTTCACAGTTTTAAAAGGATAGCATACTACTTTCACAATTCATGAAAGTCACCAATTTAAAGGTATCCAGGCGCAAATATTTTAGGAGAGAACAAAACTGCTATAACTCCCATGCCAATGGCCAAGCTGGCGGGTGTTGATGGCAGTAATAGTCCAAATATTTGGAAGGCAGCCATTTCCCTGTCCCTGGGAGGAAAAATATACTCCATAATGAATTCAAGAATGCACTCTGAGGGATCTTTGGCAACTCATAGATCCAAGGCATGTAGTAACTTAATGAAACAAGTAAATGTTTCCTGTTTAAATTTAATAAACAAATGTATGCACACAAATTCATAAATCTACATTTCAGGTTTGGGGAGGATGCCAACCCCCCATTATGAGTTAGATATCTAGTACTGAATTCTTCCTGTAGAAGACCCAGTGGCTTTAAAAAAATAGGTGGTTACTGATGTAGAATCTAATATGCTTCTACAGAGGATCAATCAACCAATCACAGGCCTAGAAGAGAAATAAATACCCTTCCTAGAGATATGTAAGATTCTCTCATCCTCTCTGCTAAGATTCATTAATAAGAATATTGACAAGATCTTGCTGCTTTTAACAAAATAATGTTAATGTTTAACAAAAAACACCAGCATTGCTGTAGCACAAATCCACCTGTTCATACCTGCATTCCACATCATGGCACACAAATGGAACAGAACTTGTGTCACAAGATTTCAGCATTATTTTCAATATTCTAACTTGCATTGCTCACCTCCCCCATCCCTCTAATGCATTCCTATCTGTAACATGCATTATTATGGCTTAGAAACTTCCGAGATTATGTGTTATTAAATGTGGTGGAACCAAACTGAGAATAACTGTTGCTTTGCTTATGACTATGCAGAGGTACCTGACTGACTGTATAGATTGAGCTGGAACTTGATCTCATTCATAAATATTAAGGATAGTAAACTATATAATAAGCCTGAAGACAGGAAACTAGCATACAGAACATGCAATTTGTCATATGCTAACATTCTTCATTAGACATCAATTTTCCTTACTGAGAAGTTGTCATGTTCTTAATTATGCCTATGATTGTACAGTAACAATACATTCATTCATTCAATCTTTATAAGCCACCCACCTCAAACAAGTGACTCTGTGTGGCAAAAAAAGTATAAAACAATTACAAATAGTTACAATATAGTACAAAATTAAATACAGATGGCAGTTGAGGAAAAAAATGTCATCATAGATGTCAATATAACCAGGAAATTGTGTCCTTCACAGACCTGGGACCCCACGAAGTCAGTCTTCAAAATTTTATAAAAAGCCTTTACGAAAGGCCAACAGAGTTCAGTCATCATCAACTATGACAAGGGAATGTTCCAGGAGGTAGGGGCTATGGCAGAGAGGGCACATCTCTTAGTTCCCATGAGCTGACATTTCTTGAATAACAGGATACATAGCATGTCCAACCCCCCCTACCAAATTGGATTTTCATTTAATTTTAATTTTATTTGATTTATATACCGCCCTCCTCCCGAAGGACTCTGGGCGGTGAACAGCCAATTAAAATACGCATACAAAAGTTAACAACAAATAAAATATCATATAAATAACAGACCGATATAAATTCTAAAAAACTGATTAAAATTTAAAACTCTAAACCCTAAAATGAATTGATAAAACTAACCCAAAGAGGGGAAAGTGGGCAATTAGGACAGCCCGGCATGGATGAATAAATAGGTATTAAGGGCATGGCAGAATGCACGGAGGTCAGGGATTGCATGTATCTCCGGGGGGAGTTCGTGTCACATGATAGGAGCAGCCACAGAGAAGGCTCTCCCTCTGGATGGGTAGTAACCGCTGGGAGAAGTTAATCCAATCCCAAATCATGATGGGCTTTAAAGATGGCAACCAACACTTTGAACTGCACTCAGAAACACACCGGCAACTAATGCAGTTCATGCAATAATGTTGTTTACATGTGTTGAACATCTGTCATCATTTACACCTGGGCAGCTATATTTTGTACTAGCTGAAGTTTCAAAATATTTTTCAAGGACAGTCCTATGTACGCTATGTTGTAGTAATCCAGGCAAGATTTCATGGATTAGACAAATTTAAAGAAGTTGAAAGAAATCTTCTTTCTAACTCAAACTACATAAGTGTTCTAAGTCGCCTTCAACCTCCAACACATCCCTTAGTCCTAAGACTAGCACCTGATCTTTACTCCGTGCCCTGTAGTGACTAATAGGGCAAGATTCTAGAAATAAATTGCTGGAATTGTAATTAACAGCCACGGCTTTTTTCCTATTAATTTATGAAATGCACACACACCACCTCTGATCTCAGTGGTACAATCAGCACATCTTATTAACACCTTCTGAAATCCCATTTCCTTTCTTGCTACATTTATGCATGAATAGTTCATTTGTGAAACTGGCAAGGAAACAAGTATGTTCCCACTTATTTTCCCTCCTTTTTACTGAAGTATAACTAAGAGTTCATGCTTTCTCTTTCCCACAATAATCATATAAAATAAGTACTTCAAAACTACAGTTGTCCAAAAATATGTTTTAACCAAAACTACTGCTACCCAGAAGTCTGTTTTAATGTATACAACTTAATGAAGTTCATGATTTCTGCAGCAAATATCTCTGAAAGTTAATTTAGTGAGATTTCACCATTTCATAAAGCAACTGAGAGAGAATGCTGTTGAACTTTCATGTCAAAATCGCTATTTGTGAAAAACTAAGCAGGAATTATTATTGCTTAACATATCAACTGATGCCCTAGATTTCTTTTGCTGAGCTTTGTTGGGAGAAAACATGAAAATAGTTTTCCTCCCTTCTTTTTCTGAAATGGCATAATCCTGATGGAAATGAATTATTTATGATCTCCCACCATGCAAATTAATTTGTTCTCATTCAGGTAAATGGGAAATTTAAAGTATCTTTTCTCTGACTCTAGATATAGCACAGTCTTTAAAATAAAATCACATCAGTTGTTGCCATTTACTTTACCCTTTTTCCTTATCTTTTATTCTTCTATAGTGAAATTAAAAGTCAACTATAACCACGAAACAGTGACCTTTCAGTGGTTTTTATTTTGCAGGTGAATACTTAAACTTGGTTTTTTTCTAATTTTAAAATTAAACATCTGAAGCTTTTATTGAAATAATTTGATAATTTCGCATATTCAAGTTCTTATCTCTTTACAGAAAATGACAATTTTTGGCTTTTAATTATCTGTATATATACTGCAATTCAATAATACAACAAATCTATGCAACATTGTAATACAAGAATTTTTAATTGTACTTATATATTATAGTATAGATATGGTCATTAATGTCGTCAAATACTGAAACAGCAATATAGCAGTTAATTTAGAGATTAAGTGAAGTTATATAAACATGGAATCAAATAGGGTACTCTAGATGTGATTTGTTTAAATTCCTACATTAACACTACAGCAAATCCAAACTATACCTAACTTCATAGTTCATCTGAGAAATTGTACAGGTTCTAAACACATGTAATTTGACTTATGTGAATATAAAGAGAGGCACGACATTCCAACTACTTTATGTCTTAAAATTTACTTGATCCCACAGAATGAGTGGATTATGAAAAATATTTTGAATCATAAAATTTTGATGCAACTATTTATAGAAAATTCTTTGATTTCTTCTTTGTATCCTTTTAAAAGTTTCATTTGTATAACAGCAAAGAACTTGATTTAAAAGTCTTGATTATTAAAACACATAAGGATCAAATGTGACATTCAAGTGATAAATACAAAACATTACTTCACTAATATAAATTTAATTTGTTTCTAAATGAAGTACTCAAAATAAGGCATGATCGTTTTTAATTTCAAGAGTTAAGTCACGTAAGTTTTTTAATGACAATGCCCAGAATAAAATACTTTTAAAATTGACCCCTTTCCATTCATTATATTACTAATTCATTTTATGAACCAATTCCTTTATAGAAATGGAAAAAATGTCTCCATATTTAGAAATTCTATTTCATTTGAGCTGACCCAGTTTTCTTTTATAAAGCTCACAGCAGCTAATAACAATAGGGGAAACAAATACAATCAAAAGAAAACAATTTCTAAGAATTGAGGAGTATAAATGAGCTGAGTACAAAGATGATGGAGATGAACGGCTTCTTTAAGTTTGCACAAGCAAAAATACAGATTATATAAGGAATTTTAAGAAGGATATAGTATTTAGAACCAAAAGGCTTCTTTTTAGAGAAAAACCCATTAAAGGAGATATTTTAAAAACACTCCCCCCTCACTAATCCTCTCAACCTTTAAACTACAAATGGAGAAGAGAGCTTCCAGCATTTCTATTCCAAAGTTCAAATCTCTTCAGTCAGTATCCTGTATTAATCATTAGCCTGGGTACCTTTCAAGACATGAGTTGAGAATCAAAACATCCAAAGAACATGTTCATTTGGAAATTGTTTGTTTTCCATAAGCTGGGAAGAAAAGCCCAATGCCTTTCACTCCCATCAGTTTAAATTGCTTGGAATTAAAATAGATGGATATAAAACCTCCATGGACTGTGAGACATTCAATAAAGGGGGGGGGGCTTAAGGGTAAGCACAAGGACTTGAGGAAGGAGACACAGATAGATCGGTGCTATTTGCAGCGCCAAACTAGAATGCAATGCACTGGAAATGAAGTCAGGAAGGTAAAATGGGGATATGGTGCAAAAAAAGATCTGCCAGTCCTTTGAAATGCTAAATTTGTTGTTACAAAAGCAGAGCCCAGACTTGTTGTTTTCTGAGGCAGGAACAGAGGGCTCAACACTATCTCACATAATTACTTTACAAAGGATTATAGTACAGGGAGATTTGACCAGTTATACATTTTGCATGACTCTCTACCTTTTCTGCTTATATGGACTACTCCAGCCCATTCCATCCCTTGGTCAGTATTAAATAAGCCAGCAGACCTACCTTTATCACCCCTTCACACTTAAACAATTCCCCCTTCTCTCTCCCTCCCCTTCCAGGGCTGCTGTTCAGTTGTCTCTCAGTCACCTTTATCTGAAATGAGAAGGTCCTTCATGCGAGGCCTGGGATGTTTTAATCATGGTTGCAAAGATCCAGGAAACATCCAAATTGCTCAGTTGGGTGCGCAAAACCGACTCTCGCTGTTTCCAAGGAAGCAGACCTCTGGCCTTCCACAGCTGAGAAAACTAAGCAGACCTTTCTTCAGGGTCAAAAGATAGATGCCATCTAACTGCCTCAGAAAAATCACCCTTCCTGGGCCAGCCCTCCTTCTCTGTGGCTTACATAGAGGCTCATTATCTCAAGCCCACCAAGCCACAGCAAATGGGAGAGCACACGCCGCCACACTGCTCCACTCTCTTCTTGTTTAGTCCTGCCCCCTCCCCTCTCTGTGGATTCCCCTTGTGAATAATGCAGGAACTGTAGTCCCAGACACTGCCCACTCTATGCTTGTCCCCGAAGCTGCTGAAAACAGCTCAGAGTGCCAGTCAGGGACAGGCTCCATGTTCTGCATAGTGCAAGTCCCAGGTCCTTGTATGACAGCCCTGTGTTCTGTTGTTCCCAAAGATGCTGTCTCTTTTTGTACTATTTCTGCTTGTGAAACAATGCAAGTCACGATGAGAACAGGGAGTCCAGGTGAAAAGGGGGAAGCTCTCATTCTCATCTCTCTCAGGGTAGCTTTTCAGAAGCCAAAACACGCATGAAAATATAACTCTTTAGCCTTTGCTCGGTAGGGCTGACTCAAGTGTTGTGAGGTTCCACAACGTAGAAGATAGTTGAGTTGAACTTTTTTCAGGACCCACATGACTCAGAGACTTTAATGGGTACATCAGGGTTTGCATTCCTAAAAGTGGAAAGGAGTATAGCGCACAGTATGAAGCCAGAATAAAACCTGATGGATTTATTTAAATTTCATTGAACCACAGTAGGAGTCAGTCAAGCCTTTTAGGAGGTTGAATGGATGATTCCTATTGTGCATATTTACCTTAAACTTTCAAGCAGAAGTTTAAGTGCAGATTCAACCAGCTAATAAATATTCTTCATACTTTTTTTTCCTATGCCTTCCCAGCCCAGGAAACAGATCTATTGGATTGGGCTACAATAAGATGCTTTCCTACTGGTCTTTTCTTGTCTCTGGTTATTGTAGGCAGCTGCTATTTATTATGAATATAATTCCAGATCTCTGATACCACATTCTGACTTCTGGCATCTTGTCATGTATTTGTTCTTATGTTACTGAATGCCCTGGAATTTATTTTTATTTACAGGACCAAGAAAACTGAAAGTGGAGCTTGTTCTAGAAATACATGAAAGTTAAGGATCAGTTCTAAGAACACAGATAGAGGACAATCAATTCATCAAAGGGACAAGCAAAAATTGAGATTGAATACAGAAAGTTGCCATACACTAGATTGGTTCATACATTGTGTTATGATGTACAGAATGGTTTAGAGTTGGCGCTGAGGTGGAAAAACTGAGGACTGGGAGCTACATTTAATATACATAAATGATCGTTGCAATCATATCAAAAACAACTATGTCCTCTTTGCTGATGACATAAAACTATTTTTAATATTGTTTTATTGTTGAAATTATTGTGTTTTTATTGGCTGTTCACCGCCCTGGGTCCTTCGGGAGAAGGGCGGTATACAAATTTAATAAATACTAATACTAATACAACCACTGACAACACTGCTACTTTACAATGTGACCTTGACAATGTGTATAAATGGGCAAACAATTGGCAACTTCAAATCTCTACTAACAAATGCTCTGTCCTACGCATTGGTAAAAAGAATCAAAACACTAAATACAAACTGGCTGGATACAACCTCGAAGACAACCCTGACTCTGTCAAAGTCCTAGGAGTACTCGTCTCAAAAGATCTAAGCCCCACCAGAGCTCACTGTAACAACATTGCCAAAATAGCACTAAGACTTGTCAACTTAATTTTGAGAAGTTCTTTTCTGGTAATATTAAACTGCAAACCAGGGCATATAAAATCTTCGCCAGACCAATTCTCGAATAAAGCTCATCTTCCTGGAATCCATATGGTTTAACAGACATTAATACAACTGAACAAGTACAGAGGTATTTTACGAGAAGAGCACTCCATTCCTTAGTCTGCAATAGAATACCTTATGCCACCAGACTTGAAATTCTGGACCTAGAAAGCCTGGAGCTACGCCGCCTACGGTCTGGCCTAAGCTTAGTATAGAAAATTGTCTATTACAATGTTCTACCTATGAACGAATACTTCAATTTCAACCACAATAATACACGAGCTAACAACAGATACAGTACAAACTCAAAGTGAACCGCTTCAGACTTGATTGCAGAAAATATGACTTCAGTAACAGAGTGGTCAATGCCTGGAA
>JANHFO010002806.1:67766-78909 GCA_032468095.1 Pareas carinatus | reverse complement strand
ATAGGGAAAGTGGATTCACTTAATAAGCGTGCTACTAATTTAACAACCGCAGTGATTCACTTAACAAATGTGGCAAGCAAAGTCGTAACATGGGGCAAAATTCACCTAGCAAATTTCTCACTTAGCAACATACATTTTGGGGTCAATTTTGGTCGTAGGTTGAGGACTACCTGTATCCTTAAGGCCTACTTAGAAACACATTCACACAATTTGTATGAGGAGGGCTTATTTGGATGCACCATTATTTGGATGCAGCTCGGGCTCGGTCCTCTCCCCCCTCCTATTTGACATCTACATGAAGCCGCTGGGTGAGATCATCCGACGACACGGGGTGAGATATCAGCAATACGCTGACGATACCCAACTGTATATCTCTACTCTGCATCAATTCAGTGAGGCAGTAGGTGTGATGTGCCGGTGCCTGGAGGCTGTAAGGGTCTGGATGAGAATCAACAGGCTCAGACTTAACCCAGAATGGCTGTGGGTATTGCCTCCCAAAGTCTATGTAGACTGTCCATCCTTGGTTCTCGGAGGGGAGAAATTGTCCCCCTTAGAACGAGCACGCAATTTGGGCGTCCTCTTAGACTCACAGCTAAAATTAGACTACTATCTGACTGCTGTGGCTAGGGGGTACCTTTGCACAGGTTCACCTTGTACACCAATTGCGACCGTATTTGGATCAGGAGGCGCTCCTCACAGTCACTCACTTCCTTGTCACTTCACGGTTACACTATTGCAACACGCTCTACATGGGGCTGCCCTTGAAAAGTGCCCGGAGACTGCAACTGGTTCAGAATGCAGCCACACGAGCTGTTGTGGGTGTGCCTAGATACACCCACATTACATCAATTCTCCGCAAGCTGCACTGGTTGCCTATTGGTCTCTGGGCACAAGTCAAGGTGCTGGTTATTACCTTTAATGCCCTACATGGCTTAGGGCCAGGTTATCTCCGATACCGCCTTCTACCACATAGCTCTCAGCATCCGGTAAGATCCCACAGAGCTGGTCTCCTCCAGGTCCCGTCAGCTAAACAATGCCGGCTGGGGAGGGCCTTCTCTGTGGCTGCCCCAGCTCTCTGGAACCAGTTACCTCCTGAGATCCGGACCATTCCCACCCTATTGGGCTTCCATAATGCTGTGAAGATCTGGCTTTTCCAGTAGGCTTGGGGTGGCTGATCTCGCTTGCGAGCTGGCGAGATCTGGCCACGAATGTTATGAATGAATTACAAGCCTTTTAATGACTTCCCATTCTTGGGACATTTTTTTAGAAATGTTTTCTTTGTTTTTTAGATGTGAGCCGCCCTGAGTCTTCGGAGAGGGTCAGCATGCAAATTTTTATAAATAAATAAATATATTTCACTTTGGTATGGCTGAAGGTCCTTTATGTATCTGCTAAGCAACTCCTTTTCATGTTTTACAACCTTTTTATATGTATATATTGATATATGAGAAGATTTCTCTGAGAGGTTTTGAACACAAAACATGTAACAAAACATGGTAGCTGCTCTGTGGAAGGTAAATAGGAAGTAAAATAAGTTAGGATCAATTGAACTCTTAATATATAACTATTGTATTACTGGGTTGAATTGAACTTCCTGAATTATCTTTTCATTCAATGTACTTTTTTTTTTAAGCACCTGGCATTTTAGTGCAAACTTAGTAGTTTAAGAAATAAAACCGAAATAAGAAAGGTTTGTGATATTTTTCCCCACTGAGCTCTACATTATCTATAAAGAGACAGAGAATTGGCAGGCACTATGTGGAATTTGCCTAAGTAGTGGTCCAAGAGGAAGAGATTGGGGAAAATAGATGCTTAAAGATGCTTTGTATGGCCTAAATTTAGTGCTTCTTCCTCTCTTTCCTCAACTTGGACAGTAGCTAATAGCATGCATGGTTACACTACATCAGCATTTTGCACGCCAGATGTAAACCTTATCAACACCTACTCTGGCACCCAACAGCTTCTGAACTGATTAAAAATGGCAGATGTTGGTATCTGGGCAAGGCGTACCATTTTCCTGCTCACACAAATAGGTGCTTTCACACCTCATTGAATTAGTGACTGTTGCTTGATGGCTGAGCAACAAGTCTGAAGAATTCTTGATGGATTAGATACTAACAGAAACAATGCTGACCAACAGCTCCTGCATTTTACTATAATTCTGTTCTCTTGTTGTTGTTGTTTTTGTATTTCTCAGCTTTAATGCCTGATGCGACCTGTAATCATTTCTCAGTCCCAAACTGTGCAAAGTTTGTTAGGCTGCCCATGATTCCATTATGGTTGTTTATTATTCACAGCAGAACAGGATCCAGACAGCAAATTGCTTTGTTGATTTTGTGAAGAGAATCAATTCTCATATTTGTAGTATACCTGACATATTATTTATCATTGAAAGATTCCACTTTGGCTGTTAGCAGGAAAGGATGTTAAAGGAGGCTGGGCAGCACTTTACATTTAGTCTTTAAACTGTGATTTGCTCCACTACAAACTTCTTCAAACAAATCTTTCCTGAAGTTAGATAATTAACGAAATGAAGCGGTAAGGGCGGTCAGTCTGTCAAAGTAAAGTTGGGAGAACTGCAAAACAGTGATTTCATGTAATGTGTTTTCTCTGGGATCAGTAATTAATAAAATTCAGCTTCAATTATACTGTTCTAACAAACTACAGGAAATCTGTGTAATGAACTAACTGCTGAACCCTCTCTTAGGAAGGAAGTACTTCTCTTTCAACTAATCTTAGAGTCTACTAATATTAAACCAGTCAAGAAATGACCTTATCCTATATTCATGCAGAGAGAAAGATCCAAGTTACCTCATGCTCTGACATCTTTTTCCTACCTTCTGGAATCCTGTAAGATAGTGTCATTGAATTATGCTGTTGTGCAGTTTATTGAATTGCACATGAGTTTAAGTAAAGAAAAGCAAAACTTGCAAACTCAGGACAATATGATCTGGAAATTCAATCCATATTTCCTCTGATGAATAACCATATCACCATCATGATACTAAGGGACAAAGTGAGTGAAAAAAATGTTATTTACTAGATCTAAAAAAGATTGATAGCTTTCAAGGCAGTCTAACCAAACTGTATACTTAAGCCAAATTCAGAGTACCTGGAATTTTTTTTTTTTACAATCAAGGAATATTTGTTCCTGGGAATTGCAGGGTTTTTTTTAAAAAAAGCTTATGTATTCTGAAGTATACTTTCTATTTTAAATGACTGAGATGGGTAGCCTTATGATATTTATATAAATATATTAAAATATATAAGTATTTGAATAATATTTGCCTTAGATAAGTATGTATAAAACTATATGGCTTACTGGTAAAATGATTTACTATAATATGTTTTTTATTCATTGACATATTTGTTCTACATTATTGTTAAAGACTGCTTTTGTTATTAAGGTAAAAAGCAATAAAAATTGTAAAAAAAAAGAAATTGAATGAATGACCAAATGAATGACTGAATGAACTCTCCATTTTTACAAACGAGGCATCTCCAACTGGCCAAAGACTTTGGCAAATTAATATGTGGAGGCTTAAACAATCATAAAGATAGTAAACTTTTATCAAAGTATTTTTCCATGGACTTCTATGACAGGAATAGTTATGTACAATTTTACATAAAGTTATTATAAATAGTAAACTAGGGCATATAAGGTCAAAACCATTTCTGAATTTCCAGTTCTTTATGCAGATAAAATATATGCAGACAATACAAAGTAGCTAGCAAGTATGGATAAGGCGAAATAGAACAAAAATATACAATATATTTGTATACTATAAAAATAGCAATAAATGAGCCTTAATGAGAAGTTACCAGCCTGATGCCAGTTCTGACTGGTATGGTACACTTTAGATGCTGTACAATCTATACACAGTCAACATGGGTTGAGGAATATCAGCAGCATTTTGCATCAATAGCAGAATACAGATACTCTATATCTGTATATAGAGGCATTCTTGAACATAAACAGCGGTAAAGTAAAAACTGGAAGCAATTCAAATATTGGTGAAATTCTTCTGAGAGGTTAAGACAATGGTCAATACTTTCTTAAGTCAAAAAGAAGTAGCCAATACTTTTCCTTGAACTCATGGCTCTACTCACTGTTTTGCCAGCAGAAAATTCAATATACCTGGTGAGCTAAAAAAATAAGAGGAAGCAGAAAACTAAAGTAAATTGATTTGGAAAGAAGGAGTTAATGGGACTTGCCATAGTATGGTAGCTGTCTGGCTAGCATAACATTATCGTACAATTATCATATAATATCATATAATAACTAAAATAAAGATGGAAGGAACCTTTGAGGTGTTTAGTCTAACCCGCTACACACAACAAGAATTCTCATTCCACATAAATGCTGTCTAATATTTACTTGAAAACATCCAGTAGTAGAATCCCCTTGTCTTCAGCAGGCAAGTTGTTCCATTACTCAATAGCTCTCACAGCCAGAAAATTCCTCCTTATTTCAAGTTTGGATCTCCCCTGAAGCCTTTGAAATTCCTGCTATAAACATTTAATATTGTAAAACATTATTATAGAGAACAGCAGGTCATAAAGCTGTGGGATGTATTTAGGTACACAAAATATTAACACATAAAGACAACTGATATATATATAACAACACAAACACAAGACTGGACTGTCTCATTGAGTCAAGTTTAGTGCTCTTTCTCTTTGTCTCTTGTCACTACTAGTAGTAAGAATAGCTGCAAACAATAAAATCATGTATACTATTTTTAAATAACAAAATAGTTTCACAGGAGATAGATAGACGATAGATAGACAGACAGACAGACAAGCTATAAGGTATAAGCTGTAAACTATAAGATATAAGATATAAGATATAAGATATAAGATATATATATATATATATATAAGATATAAGAAAACAAGATATAAGATATATATATACACTGTTGGCAGTGTATCTGCCTGGGATGCCAGACTTCCAGAGTTCAATTCCCAGTAAAACAAGAATGAGGCTAGCTGAAGAGAACTAATAAGTTCGAAATAGATCTATCCTAGTCTTCCTTATATTTAATTATGTGTCAGCACAAAAATATCTAACACTATTCTAATCCATAAAACATTTCATAATAATTGTTTAGTTATCTGTCACAAATCCATATTTGTGGATTCCATGATTATCCTGTGCCCTTGATTAAATGGACAATGTTCCATGTAAAGTTGGTTCAAAATCCAGTTTTTGGTGCTTGTGACCAATTGGTGCATTGTTTGTACTCATATTTATTATGCTCTGCCAATCGTGGACACACAATATCTAGAAATGTATTGAAGCTTCTGGTATGTAAAGACTGAATAATAGGAAGTTAGGTGGATGGGTATATTTATTTAATAGATAGAGAGGGAATGGGAACCTGTGGTCTTCCAGATGTTGCTAAGCAACAACTTTCAGCATCTTTTACCACTGGTCCATAGGTTTCCCACTTCTGATAGATAATAATAGAAACAGCAACTAGCAAATGCTGAAAGAAGAAAAATTAAGAAAGGAAGATTTTGCAGAGACAATTCAAAATCATAAAATAGAAATAGGCATGACCTTTCCTGCTTGTTCCAAAGAGTCTATGTTAACTAGGTGCTTCATTATTTTTTTTATTAGTTTTAGATTCTGCCTAACTTGAAAATTGCCCTCAGGATTACAAACTCTGAAGGAAACATACAGAAGAAGAGTGGAGAAGAATGACAAAGAAGGAAGATTAGGTTACATTAATGACGAATATGATTATCATTATGGTGAATTGCTAAGAGGCATCCAAGCTTGATTTCAGTACAAGCATTCTTCTCTTATTGTTAACTTTTGGGAATTCCTCCCCTGATGGTTATTTGTTCATGCTAGAAAGTACTTTTAATAAATAAGATATCTGCTGTAGAGAGCAGGACTGGCCCTTCTTGCTGAGTATTACTGAAAAACAGGCTTCATCTCTTGCTGACTTGAGCAATTTTATGGGATTCTCACAGTGCTTCAAACAAAGCAACTGGCCTGCCACCATTGATTTTTACAAGAATGCCTCTGGATCCCACATAACCCAATAGTCATTCTTAGGAAATAAATAAAAATGGTAGGGAGATAAGACTCATGACTTTGGAAATTCGCCACCACCACCAAAAAAGTAAGCTGAGTGGTAGAAAGTATCCCACCAAATAAAATAATCTCATCCAAATGAAGTCCCAGTGGGTGACAGCACTAGAGGCTCTCAATATCTGAAATGTCTCTATTATCACCAACAGGTCATCTTCCCTTGTCTCAAGTGATCAGATATTACGTTCTAGGTATACAAACAAGAGTCTTCGGCAGCCGTTCTTGGAGATGCTGAGAATAAAATCTGCCCTTTTTGCATGTGAAGTTTTAATCTGTGCCTCAGCAGTACAGGACAATTCGTTGCAGATGTTCAGCGAATATATAGTCATATATAATGGTTAGGTACAGTGAAGAATGATTGTAGCATCCAGACAGACATACACTCTGATAGCAAATGTGTGAATTAAGATTCAAATATATTTTTATCTCATAAATGAAAGGCCCCAATATATATCTCTGCACCAATCCTGGGACAAATTCTGATGCAGAAATGGATAACTGGACAATGAGAACAATATGACACACCAGCTTACATGCTTTCCAGCAAGTCAAGACAAATTAATTGCATGTTTCATGCCAAGGCTGCTAGATCTACTGGAATTTCTGAGTCACTCCTTATAGTATAGTTTAAAATACTGTGACTTAGTGACTGAGTCAAGAAAAGCCGAAATTCATTACAGGAGCTTTTTTATTTTATTTTACTTCATTTTGTCCAGTGCCTTCGAGGTTTAGAGGTTCATCTGTGCACTACTTTTCCAAATAGAAAGACAACCAGAATAAATGCATATTGGAAGTAATAAAAGCCATTTTGTACCCAAACTGAGTACAAATTAACAATTACTAGTGCTGTCTAATGCCTTTCTGCCCAAACATTTTCTTTTAAAGCCATTCTTTTATCTTTAATGCTCTAGTTACTTTCCCCCTTCAAGATATTTATTGTAAAGCTGCTCCTTTGTTTTGTTTTGTTTTCAATTTAGCAGCAGGAGGAAAAGATTTCATCCTGCTTGCTGTGCAGGGAGTGGAGGAAAAATGAGGGAAAAAAAAGAGAAACTAATTTTAGTCTCATGTACAGGCAATGTTCTACATCCCTAGAGAGAAATAGTTTCTGAGAGCATGTTTGCCTCAGTATACTTTATGGACTACTCGGTTATCATTTAAAATAGAACACCATTGCTTGAAATGGCACTAGAATTGCCAGAGTTTGATTTCTGAACCTTCAATACCAAAATGGAACTAAGCTGCAGAGCCAGCAAAACTAAAACCCATCTTGAATCAAGCTCAACAGCTCAAGACTTCTCGAACAAATTCGTGTAATTTATTGAGGAGGTTTTCTATTGCCTTCTTCCTGGATACATTTTTCAAATTCCTAGTCTAATTTGCAAGTTTTGTATTTTCTGGAGACCTTCCAGCTAAACACTACTGAGATCTGGTTTTGCCTAATTTTCTGAGATCAACCAATTTTGGTTATCTGCTGCCACTCTGCTAGATCTGCTGCTATTTTATAATACAAATGTTAGTCAGAGTCTACAGCACCACTCCTGTTGAATTGATTTCTCAATTTTGTTTTTCTTTCTTCTGCTCTCTGAAATTTGAAATAAACAGTAGGTGATGTGTAGGAATTTTTAAAATGATTTGTCTCTTTTTTTCCTCCTCATTCTTTTCCTTTTGCCTGAACTTGGCTTGACCTTTTGCTGATTGCCACAATGCCTCCAGTATACCTATTATAACCTCCATTACTGAAGGAGGAAGCATTCCAATACTATTAAACTATTTTTATTTTCTGCTTCTGAAATATACTCATTGACTAACTCCTTTTGTCTTCTGCTTAGCTTGCTCTGTTTGTGATGGAGAACCAGTTACAAATGTTTGTCCAAGAAATGTATATAAATCACCTTTAGTTGCTGTGCTATTTTAAATAAGAGATACATTCCGTTCTTACTTTCTCATGAGTAAATGCAGCAAACTGCCTCCACCCATAGCACTGTATCCAATGTTTAAAATTTTATTTTACCCTTTAATATGGAGTAACTGGGGGGAAAGAAAGAGGCATCATAGTTTACAAGAACTAGTTGAAAAGAAAAATAATGATGTCACTAGTTCCAGTGGAATTAAATCTGGATATTGCACTATTTCTGGATTTCATGATGGGTTGAATGCTGACCTAGTAGCATTCATATTTTTATCACTAAAAATAAGTGTGCATAAACAAAAGAAAAGTGCTCAATGTTTGTATTTGTTTTATTTTTCTTATATTACTATGTATGTGTTTATAAAACTTTTATATTAAAAAAAAGAAAAGAAAAAGATCAGAACATATTTTCTCCAGCAGCCAACCCCCAGATAAACAGACAAGCCATCAAGCAGAAAACTAAACCCTAATCAAGGAGTTATCAAGGTGAAAATCATACCCACACCAATACTGGGAGGACAAGTTGCTGTATATAAACAGGGAGCAAACCCTACAGTTACTCATGCTGATGATGTTACCTAGTTGTGTAATGAAACATCTGCAAGTAAACAATCCAGTTCAGAGAGCACCAAGGGCTCCAAAATCACGATAATAAATGTAGAACATGAGATAATTATTTTGTTAATTCTTAGTTTGACTTGGGAGAGAGCCTCCAATTTTCCCATCACTCAATTTCAGTCCCAAAGAATCAGGACCATTTGTAAGGTTGTATGATAGAAAATGAACAAGAACAATTCATCAGTGAAATGGCTTGTCTCTTGGGGTTGTGGATGCTCCATCACTGGAAATTTTCAAAGTAGACTGAATTACCATTTTACTGGAATGGTATAAGGCTCCTGCCTCAGGCAGGGGTTTGGACTAGAGGATCTTCCTTTCAGCCCTATGATAATCTATAAGATTATTCAAGACTATACACAGCAATCTAGTCAACTAAGGTTCAACACTAAAATGGCACCAGATAAGGGTCATTGGAAATCAAGAGGGCTTGGGCTGGGAGCACTTGTGGAAAAGCAATGACTGTAAGCTGATTTATTTATTTATTTATTAACAGAATTTATATACCACCCTTCTCCCGCAGGACTCAGGGCGGTGAACAGCCAAATAAAACCCCAACATTTTCAATTAAAAACCAATTAAAAGAAATTAAACCATGGTCGTAATTAGCTTCCTAAAATTAATATCTAAAAGTTTAAAAAATGAATTCCCCAAATAAATTGCCATAAAAGACCTGATAAAAGGGGAGTTAGGACAACCCGGCCTGGATAAAGAGGTGTGGTTTAAGGGCACGGCGGAACACTCGGAGATCCGAGATCTTATGTATCTCCGGGGGGAGTTCATTCCAGAGGGCTGGGGCTGCCACAGAGAAGGCTCTCCCCTTGGGGGTCGCCAGCCAACATTGTCTAGCCGACGGCACCCGAATGAGACCCTCTCTGTGGGAGCGTACTGGCTGATGGGAGGTACTAGCCGGTAACAGGCGGTCCTGTAAGTACCCAGGCCCTGAGCTATGGAGCGCTTTGAAGATAGTAACCAACACCTTGAAGTGCACCCAGAAGACCACAGGAAGCCAGTGCAGCTCGCACAGCAGAGGGGTCATATGGGAACAGCCCCTGGTCCCCATAAAAAGCTGATGATGTGCTTAGCTGCCTCCTCCCCCAGCTGTGTGCGCTCTTCTACAAGTTGCTGTTTACTTGTTTAAAGTTTTCATTATCTTTTATGGAAAAAATATGATAATTAATTTTATATTTCTTTCTACCAATGATCATTTACAATCCATTAATGAAGGAGCATCATTATTTCTCACAATTATTCTTTGTTTTTGCACATTACTACCTCAAGGTAACTATCCGTAATGTGATATAGATATTCCTCACTCCAGGATCCATTTTCACTGAAAATTTCATTACATTTTCATTCAAAACAAACGAAACAGGCATTGACACATAAACAAACAAAACAAAAATTATTAAAATAATGTAATTAGAAAGCCTGTACATCCAACTCAATGGAATTTGGGAAGTTTTCTTTACGTACAATCTTCAAACACCCCTGGATTTTTTAAAAAAAGGTTAGTTATATTATTCCATTACTAGATAATGGAAGCACTGCAGGTTTCCTGATTTACATTTATGAATCTGGACTGATTCTGGGTTAGCTCCCTTCACAACAAATACCAGACAAATTGTGCTACTTTCTTAGCTGAAGATCCAGTCATGAAAGGGGTTATGTGTTCCTTGCATAGCCCTAGTAATTACAGTTTAAAAGAGAGCTTACATCAGGACCATTTGCATTTAATAAGCTTGCATCAGGGAAATTTATGTGTCAAAGAACAAACACTGGGTTATTTGCATTAAAAAAAAGAAGTTCTTGTCCTATTTAGTTTAACTATTAGATACATTAGGGGAAATGTGTAGGAAATTTCCATATGTTAAGAGATGTTGTGAACATAAACAGTTATGATATTTTAAATGTTTGTTTATTTAAAAATCTGTGGGGAAAACTCATCAGATCTGAACAAAGCCTTGCTAACATAAATGGTAAGATCCTGGTGTTGGGAAAAATTGAAGGCAAAAGGAGATAGGGATGGCAGAGAATGAGGTGGTTTGAGGCTGTCATTGATGCAATGAACATAAATTTGAGCAAACTCCAGGAGACAGTGGAAGATGGGGAGGGGAAGTGAGGGTGAGTGGGCTGTTTTTGAAAAATGGATATCTTCCTTCTGAATGCACTACATGACTAAATTTTTCTAAAAGTGTGGTTGTAGTGAATACTATGTTTGTAGCCTGAAGTACTGAGCCAGAGACATCACCCAAACTGTTGAAACACAGTTAGTTCAATTCCTGTTCTCAAATTTACAACTTACGAATCCCCCAAAAAACAGATGAAAATGCTAAAATCTCTAAGCCTCAAATAATTCTCAATTTTACTCTTGATGGGACACTTAACAAACCACATTAAATGAATTGGCTCTTAGAAGGGCTAATCTGTAACCAATCTCTCTCTCTCTCTCTCTCTCTCTCTCTCTCTCTCTCTCTCTCTCTCTCTCTCACACACACAAACACACACACACA
>JANHFO010002806.1:26919-37617 GCA_032468095.1 Pareas carinatus | reverse complement strand
AAAACCCTTGATAAAAAACCCCTTAAAAACTCCTCAATTTATATTTACATTTAGTTTTGGCATTCGCCACGTGCCACCATTGTAGTTTATATAGGCTTCTTCTAATTTTTTTTTTGGGGGGGGTGAGCTACTTCAAGTATTATGTGTGAAAATACCCATAGTGAAAACAGTTTGCAACATAAACACTTGGGATTTATGATCTGTTGGGACTGCTTATTCCAGCAAAATTGCTTTTGCTGTTTCCAGTGGTTTAATAACTACCTGTATGTAATCAGTGACAGGGGAATTCTCTACACATATTATTATTAATTTCTGATCCCAGGCCTTAAACATTTGTTGCTGTAAAGCCAAGTAAGCTTTCAATCACATTCAAATCTTAGTTTCCTCTTTAGGCAGGACCTGTCAGATCTGAAAGAGCCAAGCTTATGGGTGAACTCTTCAGTTAACTAGCATTGGTGATTTTTCTTAAGCCAGAAGCAGCATGCACTTTCTTTGTGCTTGAGTCATATATATATATATATATAAATTAAAAACATAATCAATTTGGCAAATCTAGGAAACAATTTGTATTTAAACTTGTCTCAATACAACCTTATAGTTCCACTGGATTCTAAAATTAGGAGCTCAATCTGTTTGAATCCCAAATAATTGTACTACAATAGATTACAGAAATCTTAATGTTTCCCTCAGTGACAAATTGGTCAAACAGTGTTCTAAATTGTAAAGCAATCAAATGTGTAAGATAAGATAGAGCAGCAAAATACATCCACCAGCATTTGCATTTGCTATTCCAACAACTGTCTTGTTTCTTTACTAAAGAAAGCAGAGAGCCAAATCCAAGCTAAAGAAGATTCATGTTGCCATAAAAATGAAAATTAGTGACCCAGCACAGTTAGTAATGGCGGTTGGTTAGTTCCTAAACACAGCTCCAGGTCAATCTAAGAGTTAGCTTAAGGATATTCTGATTTAGATTTTTTTAAAAAAATGTAGATCTCTCATGTTAAACAGGTCAGGCCTTCTCACTATAGGTGAGAGTTAGAATGATGAAGCAAATTAAGTATATGTTAGGCTGCAACTGAATTTACTGTCACCATCTCAGAAGCAGAGAACATGTGGAGGTAATACAGATCTTTGAACAAAGTATTACTTTAATCATTTTGATCCTTCTGCTACCTATTCACATGATGCCTCAAGCATGTGATGCAACATGTTAACCTACTATTAAACTAGATCAGAGGCTTGTCAGGGCAAAATGGAACTATTGCTTTAATCTCAGTGCAGTCTTCACCAAATCAGATGCCTAATTCATGAAAGTCTGTTCTGCATCACATATTTTTATTTCTTGCCAGATTTATACAGTTGTGACTTACATAGTGGAATGCTGATTTGTGTTCCTTACTAAAGCAAGGAACCATAAAACACTTCAAATGGCGCATAAGTCAGAAATACTCAAGCATGTAAACAACTAATATATGCCAAAGTTTCCCAAAAGTATAAAAAGAGGTGATGCTATAGGAATTAGGCAGGGACAACATTCTGTTTTGGAGGACGGGTTGCAATGAGCAGATTGATGGATAGATGCATCTAACACACAGAGACAGGGTTAAGATTTTATGAGAATAGATAATTTTCTTTTTAAAAGTGTGCTAAGCTATTTTAGGATGTATGCATTCCTGATCTTGAAAAAGGCAGAAAATGGCTGATTTGGGACAATTTTAACACTGAAATTTGATGATGCACTTAAAAGGGGCTCTGGCTATGCAACAATGAAACAATAAAAAAATCAGGGGGAATGGAATATAGACACAGTTAAGAAAAAAACCAAAGGGCAAATTTTCAAGGACAGCTGTCCTTCAATATATTCCTGGATTTTGAGAACTGTAACAATATTTTTAGCATCAACATTCAAAACCATCTCCAGGACAAAAATAAAAGCAGGGACCATAGACATGATCCATTGCTACTGACAAGGAGCTCACTGGTTTAGATCAAAGGTCTTTACTGTGTCTGGTATTTGTTTTCCCACTGTGGTTAAACTGAATTTCTATGAGCCCCCATAGAGAACATGAAACAAGTATCTTCTCTCATTACTGCGCTGATTTTGAATTGGTATTCAATGGCATTTTGTTTCTTAATCAGTAGTTTCATGTAGCAATAGCTACAGCTCACCTCCCTTAATTTATTTTGCTCCCTGCTAAACCATGTATTTTACTTGGAAATATTTTCTCCTCCCTCTGAGATCTCTAAGCTGAAAATTATTCAAGCAATTGCTAATCCATCTGGTGCTCTCTTAGAATCAAGCCTTCTCTGCAACTGCACCTGGTGCCTATGAAATTAGAAGATGCGTTTTTGTGACTTAAGAAAGCCTTCAACATAATTACAGATATCAATTTCTAGTTGGTTGTTTTATGGGCTACTTGGATGCATCTGTGTAGCTTTGTAAAAAGCACGCCTATGAAGTTCCTGAACATTAAAAAAAAATCTAATTTATTTTGACTTACATGCCATCAAGGCAGATTCAACTCCTAGTGACTGAATGGACAAATGCTCACCATCTTGACCTGTTTATAATAATAATATAAGCTTTTACAAGGAAAATATGATAATTTATTTGACAGAATGTTAACTTTACTTATACACAATCCATTGCCATTCTTTTACTTCCTTCAACCTTGCCGAATAGTCATTTTTTTAAAAATGCATCTCTTCTTCACTTGTGGTCATATCAAGAGAGCAATTAGCTTTTATTGATCTGAGATGACTAATTGGTTCTTCTTACAGTCCATTCTCCTTTTAGTAACATCTCTATATCCATATTTCCAAGGTTTCTATTTTCATTGTATTTTTTTCTGTCACAGCATATATTAAATTAGAAAGACAGTTGTAAGCATTATTATGTTTATTGTTGTAGAAACATCTTTATCCGTCATGAATTTGCCTAAATTTATTATTGCTTCCTTTCCCAAGATTCCTTTCTTTTTTACATTTCCAGCACATCCTTTCTCTATATATATTCTTGAGCAATAGAAAATTATTACTTATACCTGTTCACCGTCAACTGCACGCTCATTAAGTATGCAGATTGATATGAGCTTTTGTCTTCTTAATATTTAACATTACTCCACTGTCATGTTCACTTCCTTTCAGTTATCAAAATAGAGTATGCACATCATTTATTTCCTCACTTCTCTTTTTTCACCCCATAGCTCCACATATTCTCTTTCACATAAGTTAATCTTACTGTAACTTTTCCTTACCTAGATCTTATATTCTGACTGCAGCTCCTTTAGGTCAAATCTTGCTGGTACATTTTCTTTAATATTCACAGTTCAACTCTATATTTGACACTAATAAGTCATGATCTCTTCTGCACCTGACAATAGCATGACTGGATTAAACTTCTCTATCTTCTGTTTCCACTAAAAATGGTTGATATTTTAAAGATTTTTTAAATCCTGCCTTTATTATTTTTATAAATAATTCAAGGCAGAAAACATACCTAATGCTCCTACCTTTCTCCTCACAGCAACAACCTGTGAAATGGGTTGGGATGAAAATGAGTGGCTGCCTCAAAATCATCCATATGACTTTCCTCTCTAAGGAATGACTAGAATTCATGGTCTCCTGGTTTTTATATCCTTGTCTGATGTTTGTGTTTATGTTAATTTAAGCAGATGTTGGAAATGAAAAAAAATATTTTGCCAGTTCTACAGTATTAAACTCTTACATTATTGTATTGGTCACTTCTTCCTATTACTTTAAATTCTTTCATTTGTCTATTAGTTTATGAGAATCAGCCATTTGCATTACATCTTTTCATGTTGCATTTAATACTTCTTGCAATGTGCCATAGAATTTTTCAGTGTTTTCCATTGATAGCTGAGATACTTGTATAAAATTGATGTTCACTGGAATATCAATAGATATAAAATATGTCATTCATTGGGTATATCCAATCATTCTTGGCAATGTCTTTCTTTTAAGCAAATTGTCATTCCATTCATTTATATGGTACAATACACTGAATTATCTTGTAAATATTTGATTTGAAATGGTCTATTCTGATCCATTTATGCTATTTATTTCTAAATAATGTAGATCACTTGATTTTTGCTTTGATAAAAATATCTTGGATCAAGCCTCCAAAATTTCATTTTCCAATTGTTTTCTTTTAAATACTGGTACTGTCAGAGATCAGACTTCCTTGAAACTAGAATCTGAAAAACTGGAAATGAAGTTTATAAAATTGCTGCTTGGCTTTCAATCCAGATGTTCTATCCAGATGGTGGTTACCATTGCCTCCAATTGGTAGACTTTCATTTCTTTAATCCTACTGCCCATTTGAGAAAACAAGTACCAATTAACTTCTTCATAATGGACAGCCTTTGAGGATATGTGACTTTCACTGATAGACCTTTAGTATGCACAGCAGAATTATAATTTATGTAATACAGAAGTCCACGGTTAATATTGGGACCAGCAACTCCTTTGTTAAGCTATGAGGTCATGGAGTACAACATCACATGGCCACAGCAACGTATGACAGCAATGGCAGCAGTTCTAGCAAATCCCATGCGGTCACAGCAAATTGCAGTCATCTGATTGCATGCACAACATCCTGCAGGCTTCTGCATTGACTTGGCTCATGGGAAGCTGGCATTCAAGGTTGCAAATAGTTATCATATGATTGTAGAGGAGCTGCAACACCTGCAATTATGAGAAATGCTATCATTCAGTGCCATCATAAGTGAACAGTCTCTAAACGAGGATAATTTGTAATACACAGCTTTGTAGCAAAACCACTTGCATAATAACTGACAATAAAAACACATTTATTCAATCAGCATCACCATTGATAGCATAAAACGAAACAAGACTCACCTCAAAATCTGAAAAAAAAAATCAAGTAATTGGGAAAACCTATGAAACTAAAATCCCATTCCTCAAGTACTTCTACACCAGGAATTTATAGCTATAAAGATAGAAAGCCTGTCTACATAAATGATATATTATCACAGTAATGGCTGAATGATGCTATAAATTGATAGTGTGTCAATCCTTCTACTCATTCCAAGTGCAATGGGACAGTGAATTTGGCAAAAAGCTTCAAATGATTCTTAATACTCAGAAGAATTTGTGTGCGTACAGGTGTTAATGAGTTATCTCTGGAAGAGGAAAATAAGTTGAAAAAAAGGCAGAAAATACAGTTGGTTGAGTACAACCATAAAGTAGGAGCATATAAACAGCTTCCAACTGAAATCAGTCTGACAAAGTGTCTTTAAAGTGCATACATATGATGATTTCTTCGTATAGTCACTGTTTTGGCTATAATATGTGGAATCACAAATTGCATAGTAGTATCCTGGCAGCTGTGAAAAGGACCCTGGAGGCCTACAATGTTATAAACAGATGTCATTGTGTAAACTACTCTAAATATTACAGCTGGAGATTGGAGAATGCACCACAGGAATATTGTTTTCAATGGCAGCGTGTTAGCAAATGTGTTCCACTTCTCAGTATTCCAAATCATGTTAGATAATAATTACAAATAAAGAAATTTAGTTAGTCTATTCCCAAGCACCAAAATAATTCATGGTTATAGAATATTTATCAGTATCATTTTAATGGATTCTATGGAATACTTAACACTCCAGGTAGCAAGGCCTTCCGTGTGAAGTTTGTTTCCATTTCTTCAGTCATGCCTCAAATCAATATTTCTCAATTTTGGCACTTGTGAGATCTGTGGACTTTCTCTCTCAGAATCCCCCAGTCAGCATGCTTTAAGCATTGTTGGCTTATATTTTTATGAGTCATAGAATTAAGTTTTGTCTTTATATAATGCTATTTAGGAACTGTTTGGGTAGAAAACTGTCCTGGAAATGCTATATTGTCAGGAAGAAATTAATAAATACATTTAAGCAAAATAGCACCCATCTACAGTATTTTGAGTATTCTTCAATTGACAAATTACAAATAGATTTGCTTCCACAAAACCACAAGTTTAAATCAGAAGATTGAAGATGACTTGCTTTTATCAACATTTCTAGTCTTGAATTGTATATGGCTTCCTCCATCACATTTATATTTATTTGAAAACTTGTGTTCCACTCCTTCTGTCACAAAAATTCCCAGAAAAGCTAAGATATTAATAAAGACAATGTACTTGTCACCCTCAGGGATACAATCTACAAAGACATGTCACATAAGGGGAAAAATGAGAAAGAAAAGAAAAACAAGCAGACTTCAACTGCCATACTCAGTATTTCTAATTATAATCTGTGGTAAAAATAGCTGGTTCAGAGTTTGAAAAACAGATCCTAACAGACCTGTCAGAAATAAACCATTCTTCCTTAGAATGATCCAGTATATCAAGAAGCTGTTGGTCATACAAGATGGGATCTTATCTTTCTGGTGTTCTAATTGAAATCTACCTCCTATTTGTTATTTCCATTTGTCATTTCTGCCATTTCAGGCTAAGCAGGGCCACTGTGCACGCCCATTTCTTTTCCTAGACATGACTTCACTATTGTTGACTTCTGCAAACATGGAATTTGTAAGTATCTAAACACATCTAGGATTTCCCTACTTACCATATGTATACCAACAGTTAACTACCTGACTAATTACATAAATCAGTTGTGTGGTTAGAAATAAGTGAACAGAACATCAAAATTGGAAGGAACCTTGTAGGTCATCTAGTCCAACCTGCTGCTCAACCAGGAAGACCTCATACAATTACTGACAAGTGGCTGTCCAGTCTCTCCATGAAAGCTTCGAGTGATGAAGAGCCCACAACCTCTGAAGGCAAGCTGTCCCATTGGTTGATCGTTCTCACTTTCAGAAAATTCCTCTTGATTTCTGGGTTGAACCTCTCCTTGGTCAGTTTCCATCCATTGCTCGTTGTCTGGCCTTCAGATGCTTTGGAAAATAGGTTGCCCCCTCCTCTCTGTGACAACCCCTCAAATATTGGAACACTGCTATCGTGTCACCCCTGGTCCTTCCCTTCACTAGACTAGCCATGAACAGTTCTTGTATCCATTCTTCATATGTTTTAGTCTCCAGGCTCCTAATCATCTTTGTTGCTCTGCTCTGCACTCTTTCTAGAATCTCAACATCTTTTTTCTAGTGTGGTGACCAAAACTGGATGCAGTATTCTAGGTCTGGCCTTACTTATAGAATGGCACTAGTACCTTGTGTGATTTGCATTGATGATGTTGATGAGCCACATGCAACTGCAGCATTGGAGTAAAGCAATACAAGGGAGCTTTCCTACCTGTCACAACTGGCATAGCTAGATTTAACGGATTAGTTCTCAGCTGATCAACTCTAGTCATATGAATTGAGTAATTTTCTAGGAGCAAGGTGGCTACAGGTTCTGTTCATTCAATCGTTGTGAATAGAGTACCACCCTGCTATGCAGATAAGTCAGATGGTGATGGAATGTAGACACTTTATTTGACTGCAGGGGTTTCCTCTTTGATTCTCGGGGTGAGACTATAGTTTTGGGGGATTCCCCACGTATCTTCCTTTCTATGGAGCTTCCCAACATAGGATTAGGTTTCCCTCTCCCTTTTCTATACCCATTTTATGGTTGATTCTTCCCCATGGAAGAGGATCCTGGCAAGGAGAAGGGATGCATAGGTTTTGACCACAAAAATACTATTTGTTTCTCTGCCAGCAGTGGTGAGTGGGTGGAAATTTACCATATTTGGAAGTAAGAGTCACTCTCTATTTATCTGTAGTAATATGAAGCATGCCTTTTCAATCTGTCTTATTTCTAATTCTGATTTGTTTGCTTGATTTAGGAAAACTCACAATGGAAATCATGGTTTTATCCCCTTGTTACTGGTTTATACTTTTAGATGTCTTTATGATTTGAGAGGTTGAATATATGATAGTTGGAAAGAGCAGATAACATTACATCAAGAAATTCCTTCTTCAGAATGTTCTTTTAAAAAGTTCAAGTATGGTAACTAGAGATAAGATTAAAGGGTAAAACGTCTGCCACCCCCAGATGTTCCTTTTTCCATTCTTTGTAAGGCAGTTGGAAGTGTTCATCTATAGGAAAAGAAGAAATGTAGTCTAAATGATAAAAAGAGCAACAAATGGAATAATAATTTTACATTGTCTTTTGGATGATCTATTGAATTCAGAAATTAAATTCTCTTTTGATAATAATGATTCTTAGTTTCAACAGAAAAGTGCAGATAAGGACAAAGGTATATGCCTCCTGAAATATATATTTGAAAAGGATGCTGAACTCTACTATCCTTATAAGGTAATTTGTTCAAAGTATGAAAGAGTGAGCAGCAGTACCATAACAATGTGTCTCCCCCTCTTGTTCTGCAGCAGGGACTGAAAGGAAAACAAAAGAGAATTTTCACAGCCAGGAAATACCTGGATTTTCTATCTATTGTATCCTCTTCTGAGTCCTGCACTTCTAAGTCAGAGCAGGGAGGCATGTAAGCAGAAAAAGATAGCAGTTGCTACTACTGAGTAAAAAGGCAGGCTATAAATTGCACATCATAATGTAACAATAACAATAACATGTTCCTCATCTTACCCTTGCAGTGTACAATGGTTGGGGAAGACTATGAAACAGTTTATCAGCAAACTGCAAGCAGCTAAGTCTTCTTGCCTATTTGCTGTCTCTGTTGCTGCACAAAAGGATAGTTATAAAAGGAACAATCACCTCCTGAGCTCAGGGTTGTTTTGATTTTTGGGAATGAATGTTGTGCTGGTACATACTGCTCCATTGTTCCCACAAGGCTATTTTTTCAATGTGAGTGGCTAAACAAACATAATCTACCCATAGGTATAACCTTCCCCAGCTTGAGACTGGAGAGAGAAATGGTCCAAGCTACCTTCTTGAGACCTGACCATTAGTGATCCCTCTACCAATCCAACTGGTTTTAACCTGCCTTCCTCTATCTGGACGAAACTGAACAGAATAAGATGTGACACTGTGCTTTTGCCCTGTATCAATGGGTCTGGAAAGATTCCTCTTGTGACTGTAGTGCTAATATAGAAATTATTAAACATATTGTGCAAGACTGTCCATGATGTGAGGTCTCTGGTTCCTTAGAAGATCTGTGTGAAACAAAAGTTGGATAGCTGGTTAGCTGAACTGGACATCTAATTATGAGGCCAGCGCTGTACACCTGTAGTAGTTTTGTATGCAATTATGTGGATTATGTTTATATATTTACTTGTCCTCATCATATTTACTTGTCTTCATCATAAAATTTTAAATTTAAATAATAATAAATAAATATTTTAATCATATGCTAAATAAATAAAACCTGAGTCACTTTCTTCAGATTATGCTTCACAATACTATACTCACTCTAGATTTGTCTATGAAATCTTGCCACAACCTCATAACCCCCCAAGAATTTTGTTCACATTATAGTTAGTTAAGTGATTGAAATTTATGCAGTATTTTTTTACCACGAGCAAAGTGGGAGTAATGCAACTTCTAGGAGCAATGAGATGCCTTCTATTGTAGATTTACATTGTTGGCAGAGATTTTGGAGGCTATTTATTTATTTGATAAATCCTTTTACTTTATATAACACTAGGAAAATGATATGTCCACAAAGCAAAGAAAGAGAACATTAAACCCAAGAAAATTTTGTTGCAAAGTGTTTGCTTCACACTGTTGTTTTACAGATGCTTCTAGAATTGGAGAACGAAGACCACTTGGGTAGAAAGACTGATAAATCTTATGATCTTGACCAACATGAGTGACTGTGCAAAAAGTGCCCATAAGAAATGCAGTTTTGTTGGACAGTATTTTTTTTTACTTCACTCTTATTGGAGCGAAGCAATTTTGTCAACATTATGGGTCATAGTGCGTCCATGATCTGCTAAAAGATGGGAGATGTACCATTGGTTGTCTGTTTCTGGGAATTCCTTTATGAGCTGCTAGATTAATAACTCACCCAGGCTCAGATAGAATTTACAGTACAACAGGACGTGCTGAATAATCCTCTATGGCATGGGTGTCATTTGTGGAAGGAATTTTTTTATATTTACCATCAATAACTGCAGAGGTTGATAGCCAAATAACTGGAGCTGAAAAACCGCAGAGCTTTGAATCTGTCCAGAACAAATCTTCTGCAGTGTCTACTTTTTATTAGAGTTAAAATACAGTTTCCAAGACTCAGTGCTATACTAATGTCATGTTGCCATCCTGTATCAAGGATTCTCTACTTCAGTGATCTTTTTGCTTATGTGTATTGGTTGTGTTGCCTCATTATAGAAGCTACAGGCTGCTAGTTTTGATATACCAGTTATGATTTTTTGGGTCAGAGTTTGTAATTTATCATCAATTTTTCTTTTTCTCAATATTTAGCAAAGGATCTAATGGCTCTTCATATTCCTACAACAGATAATGACAGAAGAACCACACCATCAGCATACAGGAGACCCGGAAGTGTATATCAGCTAATTTTGGTGGATGAAAATTGCCATTATAGAGGTGTTATGCAACTGAGTTTATGTAAACATTAAAAAGTAATGGAGCAGGAATACAGCCTTGCTTTGCTCCTTGTGCTGTTGCAATTGTGTTGGTTAGTTGGTTGTCTAGGGGGGCACATCTTACCCTCATTGGTTGGTATTTGTCAGTAAAATATAACTATAGATGTATATGTGTGTGTGGGAGGCAGCTATGGAAGGAAGAGGTTGCCACCCACA
>JANHFO010002806.1:4875-15061 GCA_032468095.1 Pareas carinatus | reverse complement strand
GAGGAGAAGGAGAAAGTAGAGGAGGAGGAGGAGGAGGAGGAGGAGGAGGAGGAGGAGGAGATAGACAAGGAAGAGAAGGAGAAAGTAGACAAGGAGGAGGAGGAAGAGGGAAGTTAGACAAAGAGGAGGAGGAGATAGACAAGGAGAAGATGGAGGCGAAGATGGAGAAGTAGCCGAGGAGAAGGAGAAGGAGAAGATAGACAAGGAAGAGCAAAAAGAGAAGGAAGACAAGGAGAAGATGAAGGAGAAGATAGATAAGAAGAAGGAAGACATGCGGAAAAGGGGGGCGAGAAGGAGGGGGAGGGGGAAGTTAGACAAGGAAGAGGAGGAGGAGGAGGAGGAGGAGGAGGAGAGGAAAGCACAGGTATGATTTCAACCCAAAATAGTTCACTAAAACTTTTTGAAAGTCTCTCTGGCTTGGAACTGGGCATTCCCGCCCTGCCCTCTTCATTTCAGAGGGAGTTCTTGTCAACCATGATTTATTTATTTCTTTGCTGGTTCATTCATTCATTCTTCCATTGTTTGTTTGTATCTCAGGTTGATTATTTTTATAAAAATAAATACCCCTCCTTCCTCCCTATTTTTATTTATTTATTTGTTGGAATGAAATAACCTGTGCTTCAATGGCTAACAGTTTAACCTATGCTTCATTGGCTCAGACATGTAACGCTGTGCTGAAATGCCTTCCTTGGTTTCTGGAATTGATGGTGGGACAAGGGCTTATTATGATTGGGCTCAAAGGATTTCTTTTGTTCAGGATTTGATAGTGTGACTAGGAACCTGGGCCAGCACATGGAACCACATCCTAGAACAACAGGAAATACCCATGACACGTTTAGCTTGCAAACCACCGACGGCTCATCAACATTACCTGGAAAAGCACCCAACGCCTTAGTAACAACGGCTAACATAGCTGCCCCAATCATGATCATAGTATGTTTGCTACGTAGATTCAAACTGTTAACCAATGACAAGCTTACACGGCACTGCTACAAGATGTAACCAATCATGACTACTGCTTTTACTTCATGCCTTACTTCCTGGTGTAAACCACAATAAAGGTGGGGTCCAGAGTCAGATCTGGGCTCGCTCTCTCTGACTCACCCCGAAGGAAAACGGTGTGTTTGTCTTCAGATTCCACCCCATGGTTAGCGGCCCACCTGGGATGCAGAGGAGAAACGAGGCCCCTCTGCAATCAATCATGTTTTTAAATGACTCCTGGCATGAATGGGATGAGGGTAGTGCATCCATTGTTTTCTCACCTGACCTCTTAGAAGCTTTCCATACCATTGCCCATGGTATCCTTCTGGATTAGCTCAGAGGATTGGGGCTGGGCAGCACAGTGCTCATTCCCCTCCGTCTTTTCCAGAAATTTCAGTAGGTGATGAGTAGAGAGGATGATCGCAGATACCATCAGCTAGGGATCTACCTTCGGTGAGTATCAGTTGTGCCTTCTCTGCCATGGTGTCTGCCTTGTGGAACATCCTTCCTCTAACATTAGTTTCACTCCATCACTCTGTTTGTCTGAAAGGCCCTCAGGACCTGGTTATGTTATCAGGCTTGGGGTTCCCAGGGAACAGGAGACTTGGTTAGATGGCTCCATTGTTGAGGCAGCCCTTTTTTATCCTCCCTTCACCCATGGTTCATATCCACTGTTGAGTCAACCAATTTGTAATCTTAAAACTGGTTATGAGTCAAGATTTCAAGACTGCTTTCACCAGTAATTTTATCAGCTAGTTAGTCCCTATTGCTGTGCATTTGATTTCTGTTTAAGTGAAGGGTTTTGAATTTATCTGTGTCAAAATGCATTCTATTATTTTCAACCAGCTACGTTAATCTATCAAGGTTGCCCTAGAATTTTAAAAAAATCCTTTAGTACCTGTTAGAATTTTGTTTTCCTTTGAATATTTGGCATACTGATTGTTGTCTTTTTACTATGAATATATCTGAAGGGGGCTTGTTCTTAACTTCTTTACCAACTTTAATTCTTTCAGAACTTCAGCCATTCATCTCTACAACTCAGGGCCACCTATATGTTTATTTGCCTTGCTTAGCTCTCTTTGTCCTTTTCTTTCTTTGTTGGAATTGCTTGTGCTAATATTTCAGTGTCTTAATACTCACTCATCTAGAACTCCTTACTCATGAGGTTCTCCTTCCATAAAGTTCTATTTAGTGTTGCTTCATTTTCACTGAAACCTGCTTCCTGTAGGGACAGGTGCTGACTGTAAACCTCTGAAATAGATTACAAATTACAGTAGAAATAGACTTCCAATTTCCAATAAAAGGAAGTAATAATTCTGCAATAAAATATATTTAGTGGTAATTTTCTTCCCGCTACCATTTGAACCCTAACCCTTCACAAAATAAAACAAAGCAAAACTAAAAAAACAACAATAATCCCTTGGAATTCTTTGGGAAAATAGGAGGTATTGTAGCAATTGAAGTCAAGAACCATCTGTTTGCAAAATATTGATAACTTTAGAGGGATATCAAAAAGTAAACACACATGTAGAAGTTCTCGTCGAATGAATGAGTATGATTGTTGGGAGCCTTATGAACATATCCAGTTTTCTTGACAACAATATGGATGCTATTTGTCATTGCTTTCAAATGTGTTTTGTTTTGTTTTAATTTTATAGAATTTAACAAAAAAAATCTGTGAATCAGCCAAGGTCAGCTAAAGGTTTCCACCCATTATCAGTTGTTCTAAGTAAGGAGGTGTGATTTTCAGGGATCCATGCAATATAATTGTTCTCTGGTTTATGTCAAGGGTCAAAAGTTTCCCAACCAAGAGTTTTGCATCCAACCATTAATAATTCCTTCGACCAAAGGGAAATAGTTTTTAAGGTATTGAACTAGATCGGATGAAGTCCATGTCTCATAACTACCTTCTGTTTATAAATAAAATGAAACATAACAAGATTTTGGTTAGCAACAGTGCTTTCTAGGAGCAAATTTAATCTGCTCAGTCACTGCATGCAAATAAATCTCTTTAACATGCAGGCATTTTAACTTTTATATGCTGAATAAGGTATGGTAATCTTTAGATAATTACAGTTTCATGACTTGATATTATGTAAACAGGTTTGCAGCCATTTTTAACACATATGACAATCAGCAGTGCTATTGTTCGTGCTTTGTTGAAAAAAAGATTCAGAAAACGGACATCCCTGTAAACTTCTATGCAACTTAATAGCTCTCTGATCACCTACATAAAATAAGTCATGTTTTATTGCTGTTTTCCATATCCTTGACCTTTATGTCTTAACTGCATAGCACAAAAAGTGAGGGAGAAGCAACTTTCAAGGGCAAAAGCTAGGCAATAATATTAAATATCCACAATGGGATGAGAGCAATGGATTAAACAGACGGGTGTGTCCCAGTGTCCCTCAATGCACATTTAGCCATCACCTTCTTACAGACTCTGCTTTGGGTCTCTCCGCACTATATGTCATGGTCAAACTAAGGTGCTGACATGGATAATTTAGTGTCTGAGCTCTTTTTAACACAGGATATGGTGTTGTAATTACATGCTCCAGCATAGGGTCTACATTCCAAGAAGGAAAAAAATTCTTCACAAAGACTAATTTGATAGAGTTCAGGGCCTTTCCCCCTAGGCTAAATATCGAAGGAACCGATATGTACCAAATAGCTATTATGAAAAGGCAATCAGAAATTGGTGGCTTCCATAAATATTGTCCATTTTATAATACAGATTGGTTTAGCCTTCCCTTCTGTCTGTTGTTGCCCATGTGGAACAAGGGGCTGGAGGCTAAAACATATGAAGAACGGTTACAGGAATTGAGTTTGTCTAGTCTAATGAAAAAAGGACTAGGGGAGACATGATAGCAGTGTTCCAATATTTGAGGGGTTCCTACCAAGACGAGGGGGTCAAACTATTTTCCAAAGCAAAGGGCAAGATGAGTAACAATAGATGGAAACCACCCAAGGAGAGAAACAACCTACAACTAAGGAGAAATTTCCTAAAGGTGAGAGTAATTAACCAATGGAACAACTTGCCTTCAGAGGTTGTGGGTGCTCCACCACTGGAGGCTTTCAAAAAGGGTCTGGACAACCATGTATCTGAAACGGTATAGGATTTCCTGGGGTTGGACTTGATGACCTTCATGATCCCTTCCAACTCTGTTATTCTATGTCCTAAAAGCCACAGGCAAAACAAGCTTACTTCCAAGCAAATCCCAAGTCCATTCTGGTCAGCGCCAGCCATGTATTCCGTAAATCAGATCATACCATTCTCTGTGTATACAGGTGATGTTTATGCAAATATAACTTACATTTTAATCCATATGCAAATTGTCTAGCCAATTAATTGAATGCAGCAACAGAACATTGGGCTCTATTAATAACACCACTCCAGTAGAGAGATTGGGTGGATCTCTGGTGAATAAATGAGGAATGGAAATTGCTGTGAAAATGGAAGTTATTGGCTGATTTTTCAAATTCTGTCTTAATGCAATTACCAAGATCGTACGTGTACATTAGTCAATCACGAAGCAAGCTTTTCACAAAAATGTATATGCTCCCAAGGGGAACAGTTAATGTAACACTGCATGTTTACATACATGCTTTTTTCAAAATGCACTTTGAAAAGTTGTATGTGAATACCACAATTTATCAACAGAAATCTTATTTGTGCACATGCAACCTGGAATTGTATTCCAGGTGAGCAAATCAATCCAACAGTAGATAATAATAAAAAAAATTCTCAAATCAATGCAAAAATGGAAGCATGGAAACCCAGGTTTTTGTCCTCGCTTGGACTAGGATCCATTTGGGTAATCTTAGGCCAGGTGTTCACTCTTGATCTTGAGGAACATCAGGCTTGGCCAGAAACTTGCTGAACAATAGCACACCTCTTTGCATCTGGCATTGACAGGTTTATTGTTACGAACTGCAGTGAGCATGCCCAAAATAAGTGGGCACATGCTAGGAAGAACAACAATATATTTAGTGACTGGATTTTATCCTGGAAAGTGTCCTAAAGTATTTCAGCAAAGAAAGTAAATAAAAAAAAAGATGGAAGGGATTTGGAACCTTCTTTCTTCTCAGATTTGAATGAAAAGTAAGGCAAACCCTTTACAAATGCTTGCTACTCAAATATCTGATCACAAATGAATCTTTTTTTAAAAAAAAGAATCAGAAACTTTTCTTATTTATTTAGAGTGGTGGTGGTTGTGAATAGTAGACATTCCCTCCAGCTCTATCACCAAATCCATATTTGCCTTTGTCACTTTCTGAGCAGGATGCCCAATACAGAATAACAGAAGAGACCTTGGAGGTCTTCTAGTAGCCTAATTCCCGGCTCAGGAGACCCTCTATCAAAAGGCTGTCCAATCTCTTCTTAAAAACATTCCGTGATGCCGCACCCGCAACGTCCAGAGGGCAAGCTGTTTCAATGATAATTGTACTCACTGACAGGGAATTTCTCCTTAATTCTAGGTTGGATCTCTCTTTGTTAAGCTTCCATCCGTTACTTCTTTTCTTTCCCTCAGATGCTCCGGAGAATAGGTTGACCCCTCTTTTCTCTGTGACAGCTCCCCACATATTGGAAGAGTGCTATCCTCCTCTTTATTCTAACAAAGTTCTTACAACAGTTCATTATGCAGTTTAGCATCCAGTCCTCTAATCATCTTTGTTGCTCTTCTTGCACCCTTTCTAGAGCATTAACATCTTTTTTGTATCATGGTGCAGTATTCCAAGTATAAAGTGGTACTACCCTGTTTCCCGAAAGTAAGACATCCTCCGAAAATAAGACCTACTTACAGTTTTGTCTCTCCCTGAAATATAAGGCATCCCCCGAAAATAAGACTTCCCCGATAATAAGGCCTTGGACTTCCAGTTCTGGGCGGCCTCGGTGGAAAAATAAGACATCCCCCGAAAATAAGACCTAGCGCATCTTTGGGTGCAAAAATTAACATAAGACAGTGTCTTAGTTTCGGGGAAACACGGTATATCATGGAGAACTGAAAAAGGCAGTCTATCCAAATGTTCCTTTCTACATAATTCTTAAGGGGATTAAGACTTTAGGAACTGTGCCTTTTCTGTCTGTAGATGTCAGTCACTTTCTTGGGGCTTTTTACTCTAAGACAGGGGTCCCCAACCCTCGATCCGTGGACCAGTACCAGTCCACAGCATGCCAGCAACTGGGCTGTGCAAACAAGCTTAACCCCATTGGCTGGATGCAGGCAGCATGCAAAACCATACCAAAACCATTCTAGTCCCCGGAAAAAAACTTTCTCTGTGGAATCAGTCCCTGGTGCCAAAAAGGTTAGGGGCCACTGAGAGATGGAAATATGCCAGGTTGAGGTGGGCAGATTTCTGACTTTCAGGAGCAACCTTATTACTGGAACACCGAAAACCATTCACCAGGCTCAGAGCCAAATGGCTCATGCTTAGAAATAAATAATTCTGAACATAGGAATTGGACTTGGGAACTAGAAATGTAATCAGCTTGCATTCGTTCTTCCAATAGTGAACTTCATTTCAATTGCACAAGTGAGAGTGGGAGGAAGATTGTGTTGTTGTTGCTAATCAGTTGGGAGATTGAAATCCTTAACAATAGATGCAAGCGTCTACCAATAGAGACCATAATCTCTTGTCTTGCGTTAAGCTGAATAAATCACAGAAAAAACTAATTCCTGGGGTTCTTGTGATAGTTCTTAAGCCTTCCTTTTGCTAAGGGAAGGAATCAATGTCCATTTCATTAATAATACCCTGTGTTCATGTTGCCCAAGATATTTATGGTCAAGGAGTAAAAGCTTGAGCTAATTTGCTAAGTTAATTAGTGCTGTACTGCAAAGCGCAGACTATGAAGGAAAAAACATGCGTCTGGTGGGGGGACAGGAATAGATGGAGAGAGTAAAAGATGGAAAGCCTATAAAATGTGAACTGGTTGTCGTCTCTTATTTATGTGTGACATAGGAGCAAAGCTCTGTACTCAGAGATCTTGAGGCGCATTCTCTCACTCCCCTTTTTCCATTAAAGGAGAAGATATTCCTGTTGAAAGCTGAGAAGGATTCTTTCTCACTTCTGTACAAACTAAGGTACAAACTACCAAAATCCAGGGCTAACTGCTGTAGGTATAAATGCCAGAGCTTAAAATAGGTTGGAAGTTTTCTCCTTGGAAATATCTTTCTTTATTCGCGTCTATATGAGGGATGGCTTCTACATAGCAAGTAACGAAACCTGACGTATGTTCAAAGGCATCATAATTTCAATTTAGCACACCACTTGAGGAACTGGGGCCAATAAATCCAAATATTTATTAAACCTGAAATATTTTTTCTCCTTTCCCAGAAATCAATGATGGCTCTTATGAAGACCGACTTCTATGGGATGCTATTCTTAAAGCAAATTTTAGGGACTTCCTCCCTTCCCCCACTCCTGTTTTCTGTCAACAGGAAACATTATTGGAGCATGAGTCAGGTATTAGAAAGGAATCAATCCCACCCCTCTATATATTCACCTATTTGATCAATTCTTCCCTTACCACCCCATTGGTATCACCAACTGCTGCCCCAGTGCAACATCCATCTAATCTGATCTTCTAAACGCCTCCCCTCGAGAAAGAAGAGAAAGAGGGAAGTAAGAAAAGGAAAGTAGAGGAAGAGGGAGAAACAGAGAAGGGAGAAGGAACGAGAAGAAGGGAAGGAGGACGAGAAAAGGAAAAGAAAGGAAAAGACAGTGGAAAAGACAGGAAAAGAAGCGAAAGAGAGGAAAATATGAGTATACAGAGTGTTTAATGGTATTAAATGGCAATTGCAGTTTCGTAGGTTATGTATAAAGTATTATAATTATTTGAACTCTCAAATTGGGAGATACTGGCAGGCGATAACTGCCATATAACTTGTAACTGCATTTTGAAAAGCTTAAAGCAAAAGACAATTCCCTACAAGTTTGATAAAGATAAAAGGAAATGAAAATACACAAGTATTGGTACAAATATAGGTAATTGAGAAATTGACTAAATGTGTAATGTAACAAGAATTAATCAGGCCAGATCACTCTCTGTTAGATTGTTACTAAACGTACAAGCAAAGACAGTGTAAGGTAAAATGAAAAAGCATATAAAAACAATTATAAAAAATAAATAAAGCTGAGTTCCAATTTTTTTAAAAAAATCTCCCCTTACTTAAAATAGAATTCAAACACGTAGGGCACAGAAACATTCCCATGTTTTTGGACTACTGTTTAGTCTGCATCCTTAAATAACAGTTCTGATATTTTGAGGTGTTGTCCATATGCAAAGTTTGACTGCTGTATCCAAAATCTAGTGTGGCATAATGGCTCAGGGATTAAAGATGTTGAGTTTGTCAGTTTGAAAGCCGACACCCTGGGTTTGAGACCCTAAGTGCCATGTGATGAGATGAGCTCCTGTTACTCTCCCAGCGCCTGCCAACCTAGCAGTTCAAAAGCATGCAAATACAAGTAGATAAATAGGTACTGCTTTTGGTGGAAAGATTACTGCGTTCCATGCTTTCAAGGCTGACCACATTATGACACATCTTGACAATGCAGTCTCACTTGGCTGAGAATCGGAGATGAGTCAGGCATGACTGGACAGGGGAAATCTTTAAACTTTAATTTGAAGTCTGTTAAACCGAAGACATTTAAAGGAAAGATTTACTGTACATAACTATATTACTTTGTGCACATATTTCAGAACCACACTAAGGTACTGAAGGAACATCTAGTGATTTTTCACCTTAGCAAAACATTCCTGCATTTCTTTGTTCTTTTCCATAACAAAATATGAATGAAGGTGTCCTTTACCTTTACTGACAATACAGGAAGCATTATGATACAGCTTTGGACGTTTAAACAGAGAAAATAAGTTTAAATAATCTATTTTCTTTTAAACTCCTGAACCACCCAAAATGAACAAAATAGGTACAAACAAAAAAGTACTTCCCACAATGGCCCCGTTCTCTGCAGCAGTGGAAACCAGAAACAAAAAACATAGAGATACATTCAAAACAAATAAAATGTGGATACAGATTGAAAAAGGTCCTTGTTCCAACCTTAACAGAGATGTGACCAATCAAAGAAGCATTGTGTCAGCAGAAAGATATAGTGAAGGACAATTTAACCTTTTGACTTTCCACCTGTACAGAGAGGTAGAATCCCATTTTGAAGAACTATCCAATTTTTTTAAAAAGCACTTTGCAGATAAAAGCTGACAAATTTTTATTATCCACTTTCATCATCAGACTAGCAAGAGGAACTGTAGTCCTAGGCTATTAAGAAGTCAATAATTTGGCAATGCTATTATATAGTAGTACATTTTGTAGTATCCATGTATCTTATTGGTCACCTATTAGTAGTGAGCGTAGAACATAAGAAGATTATTGTCATGAATTCATTATAATGAAAAATAGCTTAGGCTATGATGGAGAATAGCTCATGTGAGGGCTGAAGCTGCCCATTCGATGACTACATTAAGATAGCAGACTTTTTTAAAGAGAAGAATTGCATGGGTATTTCACTTCACTGTGGAAAAATATTTGAGTTTTGCATTAAGGTATGCATTCACAATGTGTATTTCACAGAAGCATTCTTGTGGCATATGATTATGTGTGTATAAACAAATTCCATAGCAAGAAAAAAATAGAATAAACCACAATATCCAATTAGAAAAAGCATATCCAATAGAAAGCCATAACAAGCAATCAGTTGTGTAGGATATACCTTAACAGGGAAGTCAATGTGATGTAGCAGTTGGGGCATCAGGCTAGAAATGTGGAGACCATGAGTTCTAGTCCCATGTTAGGCACAAGCCTACTGGGTGATCTTGGGCCAGTCACTCTCTTTTACCTTAAGAGGCAGACAATGGCAAAACACTTCTGAAAAGACCTGCCAAGAAAACTATAAGAACTTGTCTAGGAACTCTCGGAGAATTGGACACAACTGAAAAAGAAATCTAACATACTTTGAATAGTTATAGGAAATATGTCCTAAATTAAAGTCCATGATGATAAAACATTGACAATCTCCACCATTTGGTGAAGAATTTAGCGAACAATCAGTCATGTTTGCTTGCTTTAAAGTCAAATGAGCAATGTGCTTGCCAGGATAAGGTGTAATTCATTCTCATATCAGAGTGCCAGGGATTCCAATGAGTTTCGGCAAGGTCTCACGTGTCATCTTCAGGCTGGTGCTTTTGGCT
>JANHFO010002805.1:173046-190231 GCA_032468095.1 Pareas carinatus | reverse complement strand
TACCGCCCTTCTCCCGAAGGACTCAGGGCGGTGTACAGATAACATAAAAATTTAACATTGAACTTTAACAATATTTATAAAATATGGGATATGGGGGGAAGGGAATGGGAAGAAGGGGAGGGAGTTGGAAGGGGAAATTATTCTACCCCCATATGTATCCAGTAAAGGATGATTGGTATATATATTTATATGACTTTGGGAGCCTAGAAAACTACCTTATACTGTGTTGTTGGTCCTTATAATTTAGTATTGTTTAGCATCTTCACTTTCAGATACCTTTGGAGTTTAGCTAGAAGTCCAAATACCATATTAGATCGATTATAACACATCACCAGTTATAAGACGTACCCTTATATTTCTAAGTTAGAAGTAAAAAAATAAAAAAAACCTTTATCCTGATAAGATGCCATCGAACATAAGACATACCATGAATACAAAGACACCAAAATACCAAAAAACATGCGCCTTATAATCAATGTAATAGGGTAGTTGAACTTAAGATTCTTATCTGCAAGTTACTTTCACTATTGGTGTTTCAATTCTTCTCTAAAACAAAATATTATTTGCATATGACTACCTTTATGCATTAAAATCTCTACTATCTATAGGGACCCTTTAAGGTGATAGCTTTTTACATAAATGAAAGGCATTACTTTCATTATCCACTAAATTCCATGACTACCAAGTTCTAACAAAACACTGTAGCCCATGGCTGCCATATCTAGAAAAAAACCTTTTATGAAATATTGGGGGGAGGGTAACAGTGACATTAGAAATCCAATCTTCCGCCATGTTCTTTTTTTCATGAAATAGCTTACTAGAAGGAACGTCCACCACTACATTTTCTACTTCTGATGGAAGCCAAACTTATGAGTCTTTGTCATTGACATAACACTTGATTAAAAATGTTACTTAACCTTTAAATTACTAAAGATGTAAAGATAGCCCTGAGTTTCTAATGTAATCTCCTCCGTGTTAAAATAAGGAAAATCTTTGTGTAATGAAACCCATATGTCATAGTGAAAGGATGCAAAGTGCTGGCAGAGTGGGCTGCTCTCACAAGAGATTCTGCACCCAATCTTGTTAACCAGGGCTGCTTTTGGTAATCCCTCTTCTCACTTGCAAGAAATCAATCTGTGCTACTGAGTATCTTCAACCAACAGTCACAAAATTTACTGCAGGAGGCAGCTTGGGGACTGTGGTAGGAAGGGAGACCAAGACAGCAAGGCTAAATACAGGATTGAGGGATTGAAGTTCCAAAGAGGAGATTATATTAAACAGTGCTCCACCTTCCTAGCAACTGGTAAATTAAGCTTTCATTTTTGGCTTCTGTCTCTTTTGTCCAATACCTGGTTTGCACTCAATTTAGCCTTTGGCAGAAAATTTAATTCTTGGTTCAAGATTCTCTTGTTATTTATAGTAACCCAATAGCTGTCTTGTAGGTAGTCACAGGAAAAAGTGGATTTGTTCAGATATTCAGCTTTATTGTACCCTAGGCCGATTACATTCTAAATTGGTGCTTTCTGTGATCTTCAGTGCTCTCACTTCTCCATATAACTGAGGAGATTAATTTGTAACTGAGCTATTGCAGTTGTATTCATTGTTGATCTTCTATTGTAGTGATAGATGTACTGCATAGGATAGACTGTACATTTTGTCCTGACATGACAATTCTTGTTTATGCTGCTCAGATTCTATGGTTCCCTGTTAATACTGTAAAATCGGTACTAGATCCAGTTATCAGTGGGCAAGCCCATGAGATTAAGCATATTTGAACAATGTATCTATGGTTTCTGGTACAATTTTGTTAGCTATTCATTTAGAGATTCACCATTGTGCGTTAAGTGGCTTCCCTCATTTCCATGTATAGTGAGTGATGACAATTATTACTGTAAGTTTCCCTGAAAACAATTGCATCTAGGATGTGGGCAGCTGGTTCTGTATCCTCTTACTTTTTTTTCATTAAAATGACTATGGGATGTCTTAAATTAAAATTTCTAATAAGGTTTAAAAAGCATTGAACTGGAATAATATGAAACAAGAAGGCATGTCCACTAGGGACGATTTTTTTTATCCCTCCTATATTCACAGACTGGGGAGTGGCAACTAAGGAATGGCTGAGGCACTGGGACAGAACACTTTGCAATTTATAATTTCATCTTATTATCAATGATATCTGTAGTGATGTTGTTCAACAAAATAGAGATAAGCCCAGATACAAAAGTAGGTAGAAAAATTCAGATTTTTTTCTACACAGTTTGGATGGCTTTGGTGAATGTTTAAAGGGTTATTTGATAGCTGTAAAGATCTATTCTTGGTTTTGTTTCATATGTTTTAAAATTTAAAGCTTAGTTGACTCCTTCATGTGTATTGAGAAGAGGAATACAGAATAGCAGAAGGCCGTCTTGCTTCTAATGGGATTTTGTAGCAGCATGTGTGAGTTTGTTTCAGAAGTCAGAAATGAACAGATGTTGGTATAAATTACCTCTGTGTCTGATGTCTTGCAAATTAAAAGCGCGGTTGGCATCACTAAACAATTTCACCAGGTTTGGCGGGGGGAAGGACGAGCGAGTGGTGATTATTGTAGGAGGTCGGGTAAGAATCTTTAAGCTGCAGCAGAGCAGGATAGCAAGGATAAAGGAATGAAGAATAAAATGAGAGGTCTGTGAATTAATCAGAAATGTTAACATCTCCGATGACAAGTGAACAGGAGGGCACGTGTTCTGGAGCAGCCCCCAACTCACAGTAATTTCAGTTGGATGCAGTACTAGTCAATGCTTGCAGCTTGATTTATAAGGTGCAGCCTTCTTCAGGGGCGCATAGTTGTCACACATTCGTATATCTCTTATATAGGACTGGTGTGCTGAAAAACCTCCACTCCATCAGCAGATAATGCTTCAGGTTGACATTGCTTGAGCAAGACAAGGTGTAGGATTTAATTCAAAGTGATATTTTTTAATTTTCAGATTTCCCGAGACTGTGTTTAAACTTAGCTTTTTTTTCCTTTTACAGAAGGAATATGAGCATCTTCTACATTTTAAATACTTGAGTTAAGAACACCACATAAACAAGAACATCTTTGAAATAAACGGCAACTTAATGAACCCAAAGCCAGTTTAGATAACCAATTTTATGTAGTGAAATTTATATTAAGTAAATATATTTTGAAGTTTCCTCATTTTGGGCATAGAGTGATTGTGTCCCTACTTCCTGTCTCTTCTTTCTTCCCCTGTCCGTTTTGGTTGGTCTTCTGTTTCATCACATCCTGTAGCAGTCTAAAGCTTTAACAGCTTGGAATCAGACTATGGAAAAACATTCATACAGCCACATTTGAGTTACATTCATCTCATTTCAACAATAGTTCTGTCAATTCAACTTGAGTTATGATTCTAGATCTGTCAAGTCCTAGGCTTACACTTTTAACAAGGGAAAAATACCTCAACACAGAATTTGGGCTGAAATCAATCCTTATGAGTAAGAATTTTTAAAAGTGAGATATGGCAGAGGTTTGGGGAGGAAAGAAAGTGAGTATTTCTAAGAAATTCTCATAAGCCCCACTAGGAAATAACAAGTTAGGAAAAGCACATAGAGTGTGGCTAAATTCTTTCCTTTACTAGCAATAGTCGTAGGTGATGTCTGTATTTTTATCTGTGTAATAAAGTAGCATATTATGTCTCTCTGTCTGTATCTGCTTTCCTCTTGAGTTGGGTTGTGTGACTGCGCATTTGTGAGCATGTGTATACCATAAAGCATAGAGCAAACTACATTTTTTTTCTGGGTTATGTGACAAGGAGGGAAGGAAACTTAGAATGGAGTAATCAGAAATACTCTGAGCTGCTGCCTGAAGACACCAGAGGGATATGTTGTAGGAATTTTTCTAGAATGTTTTTCTCTGCAGTCCTCAGCGGATCTGGTCCAGTTTTAAACTAATTATTTCAATTGTCAGCTTCTCCCATCATAGCAAATTTAATCACACAAATTTAGCTTCTCTCATCATAACAAATTTAGTTCATGTTATTCTAATGCACAGATAGTCACGACACTGGTTGGGTATGTAAGAACGATACCAGTACAAATTTATAGTGTTGAGAAATAATGTCCCAGATATTTATACGTCTTGGAACCAGACCAGCTTGTGTACATGCATGCTTGACCAATTATCAAATAAGGTTCTACTGCTTATTAGCATGGTTCTATCCTGTATGAAAATAGTCATGTCATGATTGTGAGCTTTCCTTCATCTGGTTCCAATTCTTTGGTGTAGACTCCCACCGGCATTACATTTGGAACTGGATGACTTATTTTTAACAAATACTAAAAGAATTACTTTTTATGGCCCCTTGTGTAAAGAAATAAGTTTTTAACTATTTGTTTGAATGTATAGAGGTTAATGTCATAATTCTAATGAATTAAAGTCTTCTAATTTAGAGACTTATTTTATATTATAACTGATTGTAATTTTATTAAATATTTTATTAAATCAATAGTTAGCTTATTGTATGCTTATAGATTATTTATAATCACATGATAAATAAAACTATTACTGATACTACTGTGTTTCCCTCAAAATAAGACTTGGTCATATTAATTTTTGCTCCAAAATAAGCACTAGGGCTTATTTTCGGGTAGGTCTTATTTTCGGGGAAACACAGTAATCCAGGACGCCAATCCCAACGAGCCCTCCATCGTGTGTGTCCTTGCTCCGCCCAACGTGCACAGTTTCTGCCCCTTGCTATCTTGGCAACAGGAAGAAACGATCCTTGAGATCAAGGGGCGAGGAGGGCTATTAATATGTTGCCAAATCCAGGATGTCAATCCGAACATGCGCAGTTTCTTGTTCGGATCGGCATTCCAGATTTGGCAACATATCGATAGCCCTCCTCGACCTCAGGGATCGTTTCTACCTGTCACCGAGACAGCGACAGGCAGAAATTGCACGTGTTGGGCAAAGCAAGGGACTGGCTCCTTCTGCTTATTTTGCTGCTGGCTTGTTTACAATGAACATACTACCGGTAAGCTGACAATTTTAACTAGGGCTTATTTTTGGGATAGGGTTTATGTTTATGAGCCAGCTGAAAAATCATGCTAGGGCTTATTTTGGAAGTAGGTCTTATTTTCGGGGAAGCACGGTAGTACCATACTCATCTGCATAGAATTAAGAGACACCAGATTTTCAGTGTCAGCTCAACTTTATGCTTTCTGTGATATGACTGAATGATACAATCAGACTCTACTGCTGGTAATTCTGAACATTTTCTGATAGTTGGTTCCACAAAATGAATATGAATCTCTTAAACTTTACGTAGACTTACTGTAAATATAGCTTCTTTTATGATTCTACAAAAATAATCAAAATCATATACGATGTATCACAGATCTAGTAGACAGTCTAATTCTTAATCCTTCTCCAAACAAAATTTTTCTTGCTCATCTGGATTTGAGTTTTGAAGCTGAATCAAAGCCAATTTTTTAGATTCTTATGCATATGTGTGAAGGGGGGAAGAGAAATATGGTGATGCTTAATTTATGTATGTATGTATTAAATTCCTATCTTCTGTTAGAGTACTTTTTAACTAACTGAATTTACTTTTTAAGTTCCAAATTTTTTCACTAGCCAAAATGTTTGCCAATCAAGCTTTACAGCAAAGCCAACATATTTAATAATAGTGTTGTCTTTGGCCATCAATCTGATTCTCCAAGATATTTATGTTCTTTAGATTTTTAACAAGAATGTATACTCAAGATGATATAACACAGACTTGGATTGGACATAATGCAGCAAATCTGTGATCTAGGATTACATGCATGATCCTTGTACTCATCAGCTCCCTAAACCTCTCTTTAAATGAAATTCTTTCATTTTCTGAAAATGCCGTTGGGGCCTGTATAGAGCCCAAAGTCAATTCTTGAAAATAAAGATATGTTAACACTTGCAGCATGTCAGCTTCATATTAATTTATATATGTTGAAGGGAGTAGGGATAGGCAGCAAGGGAGATATTCACAAGAACATTGATGTCATGGGTTTATGTTGCCTACCCTTGCATTAAACCATACCTTGACATTTGGCTTGCAATGAATAGGTAAACTCCCATTCACTCAAGCAAGGCGTGGCACATCTTTCCGTCCCCCACATTCAATTAGATTGCCAATACCCATATCCCAATGACCTGAGCATGCAGGCAGGAGACTCCATAATGACCTCAAATGAAAGCACATGCACCAGTGCTGACCCACAAATCTTTCTTTTGCCCATGGAGGGAGTTTTCCCCAAGCAAAACCAGGAAGATATTATATAGCCCGTCTCCTACTATTTAAAAAACCTTGGTCTTCACACAAAGGGGAGAAAAAGAGCTAGCTGGGGGATGTGAAAGAAAGCCATTCACTTGAGAGGGGACCAAGGAGAAAGAATACTGAGAGAAATATCATTGAAAATTTAAGGAAGCTGGAGCCTGGGAAAAGCTACCAGAGTTAGTTTCGAAAAGAATCAGAAGCAAGCAAGAGCAAAGGAGGGGAAAGAAAATGCCATCACTTCTATGATGATTTAATTTGCTGCAGAATGCATATGTTCGATATAACAATCTGCATTGCTTCCATTGTAAATCATGCAATTTGAAGCATTTAATATAATGAATGCTACCATTCCATTTTATGGACAAACTTTTATAGACCATCTATTTGATTGCCATAACTACCAACTAGATGTCTTGGAAGAGAGTCTCCCAAGTAGGATAAAATAGTAATCGCTTGAGGCCTGATAGGACAGCTTCACAAGCCACATTTAGCTGTTGTTCAGAGTCAGCATCTTAAAAAATATATTCCCTCATGTTTAAAATACATACCCACCTGACTTCTTGAGCTATAAGAAGTGTAGAAGAGTGAAAAGTAACAAACAAAAGAAAATGAAGGAAAGAGATAAGACAAAAGAAGAATGCAACTCTATCGAGTTTGTATCAACTGTATTTATTATCCCACTCCGTGCCTTTCCGATCTTGCTTGCATCAAATACATTACCATTTGTTATTTAAATAAACAATTATGTTTTTGATTCAGTAATTTAACTGAGTTTTCTTCACCTAGTTTTAGGAGTTGTGTAGAGAACATCATATTTATTTTTGCATAAATACTGAAAATTTAAGAGTTCACTTACCGTTAAGCACTACTGTATCTATAAATACATTAGATATTAAACATTGTCCTATCCCCATTCAATAATGAACTATTTGTTAAGTATTCTCTTTATTTTCATGCTTGCTCTATCTAGCAACCAATCTTCAAAATATTTAATACTATAGATTCCGTCATTCCAAACTGCCCATTAATGTGACTAGAAAACATTTTTGCACATGGAATGCCTTTATTTAGAATGTTGCATAACTTTTCTGAAAACTTATTCTCAATTTTCCCATTACTACATTCACTAAAGTATAACATGCAATTGTCACCTATCTATGAATTCCTACTTTTCCTTCTACCTCTGTAGAGAACCTGTCAGGCGCAGCTCAAGAACAACGTAAGACAATCCAACCAAAGTTCACTTCTTTATTTGCTCCCACAGTATAGACAGAATCTTGCCATGAATGAAGGTGAAATAAATGTGTTCCGGGTTAATGTTGCTGGATCCAGTCTGGGTCAGTCCCCAGTACCAGAGGTTTAGTTTTCCAAAGTTTTGGACTCATGCTGGAGCCCATCTTCAGGGAATCTCTCTAGCAGAGTGTGTGCTTTAGGCTGGAAAGAAGAATCCTTTCAGCCTAATTCTATACTATTCTAACTTAACAGGTATACCCTGGGAGATTCTAGAGAGTGACTGTCCCAAATTTTTCTCTTCCTACAATCCATCTCTGAACTGCTCTATCTCTTGTGTTGTTCCTCCTTGGAATGTATTTCCTCCTTCCTGGGAACCTGCTGCATTATTGTAGTCCATCACAACATATTCCATCATATGACCACAACATATATTTTATATGTGGACCTTTTCACTCATAATTAAACTTACATTTTCAACTCCATGCATATATTCACCAATCCCATTCTACAAGTTAACCATTTAATTTATACGCTGTCCAAAGTTTAGCAACTCTAGGCAGTCAGGTAGCCTTAATCCAGATCTGTATATGCATCCCCTTTGTCATAACATCACAAACACACAAAAGCATTTATTTTTCGTTATTTCATTAAGTATTTACTATTTACCATCATACCTTTAAAGCTACCATTTTCTGTATACTGTGATTCTCACAGTTGGGGTTCAAAAATAGTGACTTCTTCTATCCAATAATGCTTTAGGCAATTAAAGCTTTCACATAACACTTTTTAGTAAGAAATGATATAGAATAGGTTATTCTTGCTACATGCATCATTCACTGCTAATAGTAATGACAGCACTCCTCAATTTTGATGCACTTAACTCCCCATGCAAAATAAGATCTCCAATCTAGAAACTTGTTGCTTGTGTCCTACCAACTAGGAGTTACATATAAAACCAATCCTGGATGTTTTATTTGCCAGTTAATATAAGGTTCTTTAAGTCATTAAAAAAGAAGCTTTAATGTCATTGAAGGTAATATAAAGACTTCTGTAGCTACAGTAAAACCACAGTCTAAGAACATGTTCCTCAAATAATAATGAACTGCTCATGAAAAGTACATAAGCAAGACATGAATGTCATCATCCTGTACTTAAATAGCCAAGTTAAGTGACTAAAACAATTATTTCCCATTTATTATCTGGGAACTCATTTAAGTTGCCATAAAAGTTAACCATCACCCTTAACAATGACTGGTCAGACACTTTTTGCCAGCAATTTCAATAAATTTAATTCTCCAGACTTTCAACACAGTAGTAATCCTAATATAAAATACACCCAATCACTATCTATGGTTATGGTAAGGAAGAAAAATAGCTAGTGTTTTCTCCCAAATCAAATGAATATTTTTAATAGACCAGCAATAAAATCTTGAAATTCACAAAACATTTTTTTTCCTATAGCTGGGTAAAAACTCTGTAATGCTTTTAAAGTAGATTGATGATTCAGACAAGTATATACACTTTGCCTTGCTGGGAATTACAGTACAATGTGAGGCTACAGTAGAGTAAAGCTATAAACTCTACTTTTAACACACCATACATAGATGAACTACTTTGACAGAATTTTAAACTCCATTATGATATAACATCTAGGGACTATCACTACTATGGGAGAATAGAAATTCTGTCTCATTTATGTTTAAGGTCATAAGTATGCAGGGGACATGTAATCTTGAAATAGAGGAAGACAGAGGAGAGTTATAGAGTTATGCTTGCAAAAAAAGATGCCCTAAGCAGGAGCAATGACATTCTAGATGATACTGTCTGTAGACAAATATACCGTAGTAGAAAAATTCAAAGGGAGATCTTGAAAATAACTACTATGAAAATAAATAGTGGTCATAAGATAGAATGAGGGTTTATGGACATTGCAGCTGAGTTTTGATATTTTCAACGCTTGGCTGATATTTCTAGACTTTGGAAGAGCTAATGTGCAGTGTTTGTCTTCTTTTATGTGAAATATTTTTATTCTATTTTAATCATTGAAATTAATTTTGTAAGTGGAAATTATTGGAAATTATCCAGTTCTGATGCTATATGTTAAACTGTTTTGTCTTTCTTTCTTTCTGATTTCAGCAAGAGAAATGACTAGAGGGAAATTCCTGAACATCCTGGAGAAACCCAAAAAGTAAATGAATGTGGACTACACTTAAAAAAATCAGCAGCACCTTGTTACTTCAAAACTTCTAGAATTGCCCACAGAAGCTGAAATGAAAGGATCAGGACATACTGAAATGTTCATGGTTTCACCTTTCTTTTGAGGATAACTGTTCTGTATTACTTCAGCATTGACCACTATCAGTTCTTTTAACCTCCTGGCTGCAGCTGATCCTGCCCTATTTACCTTAATGATTTCCTGCATTCCAGTCAAAAGAAAAAGAGCTCATTTACTCGTGGATGCTGCACACAACTATCATAATGTGCATCTTGTGATAATACCTTTGTCCCAGAGCAGTACAAAGCATGGCACTTCTGTATGTACGTGCATCCCATTACAAGACAAGCACTTTATAATATCCATACTGGACAAATGTGTAATTTGAGATGAAAACTGACTAGTGTTTTTTAATATAGATAATCCTAATTTTATAATTATAGAAGTTAGCAATTTATATTGATTTTTATTAGGTACAAAGGCTGCAGAAAAATAAGGTTCATAGCATTCTTGCATGTTCTTATAATTTAGATATAGGATAGGATGGAATGGGAAATTACAGTCCATCAAATTTCTTTTTGGTTGATTTTAAGCTACCTAAATGTGATTGGAGTGGAAATGTGAAGAAAAAACTAAATAAGATAATAAGAAAAAACACTCTCATATGAAGAAAACATGTGACCTATGTTCAGCTTATTCATTTAATTTTTAGTTCAGCTTCAGATCTCTTATCTGTTAAAAAATGTCAAAAGGCAAAATAAATTCTCTATCATATCAGAATTTTCCCAAAAGCAAATAATATCTTTTTAGGCTATCCCTGTTTTGTATTATATTCATAGCACTAGAAAAGATATTTCCAAATTGGATTTCTCTTTCAGGTATACTTAAAATATGTTTTGTGCAGTAGAAGTAACAAATTTTATATTGAAAAGCCATGGTTTCAGTTTGAGCCGTCTTCTTTTCCAGAAATATATTTAAAATGGTTGGTCAAGGTCTTTTCCCTGCATTGTTTTCTCTACAAGGAAGCATTGGATAGAGTATCCTTGAACTTGGTACTTAGATTTGTGAGGCATGGTGACTTGGAAATATTGGGGTTAAAAGTGTCAAATTAGAGAAAGTTGTACTAGTTACATTTGGGGAATAACCAAGCTAAAGTTAAGCACTTTTATATCCCATTTTGGAGTATCTCCCCTATTGTGAAATAAGCAGAATTAAGAAAAGCCTAATTTTGGATTTTGGCTTGTAAATGTTTTAGTAAAAACTTTTTTTTTCTCTGTGTGAAAAACAAGAATTTAATATTAGATTGTAGGTCAAAAGCGTGATTATATATAAAAAGTTGATATTCAAACAACTCTTTAAAGTTTTCAACATGCAACTGTGCACTATTCAATTTACTGAAGCTGTAACACAACTTTGAAAATGTAAGAATGCAATATAAGCAAGAAAACAGTATGCAATTTAATATATGAATGATAAGCATTTCTGTGTTCTGGTAGTTTGTAAACTACATGAGGGAGATATTTTTGTTGTAGGGCAAATCAACCAGATTTCCATTTTAAATTATTATATATACTTCATTTTTTCTAGAACAGAGGCAATAGGAGTTTCTCTCATTCTAATCACATACCATAGATCAGTTGGCAATTCAAAGTTTGCCCTGTCAGGACATTAAATTTGCAAGCCTAAGATTCACATTCAAAATGTTCTATTTGTGCCAGTGATGGCAAAACTGTAAATGATGGTGAGCAGCTAGCAAAAGAATGTTAGGAGTAGGAAAAACTGTGCTTACTGTTCAGGAAAAAAGTTTGTTTTTAAATGGTTACCTAATATTTATATTCCTGCCTAGGGTTAGGGTTATTACCTTTTTTGTTTGTGGATTTTAATGTATAATAAGTTGACCATTTTGAAATATGCTAATGATTGGAGAATGAGAGAAGAGATAGATTTTAAATCTGACATTAAAAATAAAGTGGTTGACTTACTGTGTTATATAGTTTGTTCAAAATACATTTGGGGCCCTGGTTATGGACAGCTTATAGAGAAGATCCCAATTTCCAGGATCTGATTAGTTAACCCCTTTTACATTTGAAAACAACTCTTTTTATTCTACAAATGTGTAATTTTGAACATATACCAAATTATATATATATTTCATACAAGAGATAGTGCCCTACATCAGTAATTTGTATGTTACAATTTTGTGCTTTGGATTGTAAATAAAAAGTTACATTTTTAAAATATTCCTATGAAATCTAGACTGTTGAATCATACTTTAGATAAATCCCAGCTTGACATTATGTACATTTATGTGTTCAGATTTTCTGTTGCATTTGATAGAAGTTATTCTCAAGTAAGTATTCATATCTTTTTATCTGATTATTAATAGGAGGAACCTTGCTACTTTGTGTCAGGTTTGCTTCAGACAGGTCAAAGTATCTTCATTCTTTTAATAGAAAAATGTAACCATTCCAAAAAACTGTTTACTAATGTTTTTATTTGCATTTAGAGTACGTTTAAATATATTTTATGGTTCAATATTTTAAAAAAGACTAAAGCTTTGAAAATAGAAGTGAACAAAATAAAACCCAAACCTATTGAAATTTGAATCGTTTCAACAAAGAATTGTGTATTTTGTACTTTTTGGCTACATTGGTATGCACACTTCCTTCTGATTTAATTCGAGTAACTCGGTATCCTTGATTCAGGTAAGCATTCATAAGTGAAACTGCGAAAAGAGGTATTAGGAAGTAAAATACAATTATTTTAACTTTAAACTTAAAATAGTCCTTATGAACAATCCAAAAACTAATCTTTGGAGTGGCTCCACAACATTATAGGAAAGGATAAAATTCAAAGTACAGTAAATAAACATCAACTGAGTTGAGACGTGTAATAAAAAATTAGCTACTTCATAGAAAGTGTTTCTTCTCTTCAAATCTGTGGCATATCATTTAATATCCTCTACAGTTCTTGAATGTTTGCATTTAACCTTAAGCATCTTAACAATCAGATGGATTCAATACTTAATTGTTGATTGTTTTTATAATCCTCAAAATAATTCATTTGTTTCAATTGGAAGCTTTTTTTAAAAAAAATTTCCCTGACAGTCATTTAGGGTATTTCATTAGTTGTATGAGTAATTCTCCTTCGAGATGACTTCCATTCTCATGACCCACAATGAAAGCATCGCTTTGTTATATCACACGAGGGGTGGGAAATATCTATATTAATTAGCAATTAATCTAATTTTAAATATTTAGTAATTGTAGTTGCATGGTATTATCAAAGGACAAAGTTAATTGCTTTGCATTTCCATTCTTTAGCAAGTTTAGAGAATAGGAGTCATTTGACAAAAGGAATGTATTGCCTTCAAATATATCCTGTTTATCCATGTAAATATTTAGATGCATCTGGTGTTGGTGATTACTTAGAGCTGCAAATGCAGAACATTGCAGATATATGTCTCAAAAGTTTTTAATAGATCTTCTTTTTCTTCCAGCTCATCCCAAAGAAAAAGGGATGACAACAGACTGCTAATAATATCAAAGCTTGTTCCCTATCATTCCTTTTGTTTTGTTTTGTTTTGTGTTATTTTTTTTAACATGCACATGAGATCCTCTGGCAAATTGATGCAGAAATGTTAAATGAGGCTTTTCATAGTTCCGCTTCTATTAAACATTACTATTCATCTTTGCTGTATGTCTGGGAGTTGTGTCATGGCAAGTGGACTTCTTTGGTTTGAAACATTTTACTACTTATCCAAGTAGCTTCTTCAGTCTGAGATCAGGATAAGCTGCAAAATGTTTCAAAACATAAAAATAAAAATTCCGCTTGCCATAATTCTAGACAATTTTAGCATTAAATCTCCCTTCCAAAATAAATTCTAATATACTTCCTTCTAAAATAGTAATAAATTTGAAACAATGTAGAACTCTTATTTTTGCTGGAAAAATCGGACAAGGACATGCCTTTGTATTTATGTTAATTTCCTAAGCAATTTTATGTCTTTATTTTAAATCTTCAAAGCAATTGTCCTTACCACATTTTGTTACTTATCTCCCACCCCAATAACTACTATGAATACATAACAGCTAAGTATATGATAAAGTAATTTGGAATCTACAAAAGTTGATGTAAAAATTATAAAATCTCTTGACATGCTCTAAGACTTTTGTGTGCTGTTGTGTGCATACAACAGACTAATGAAGCTGTCTTCATTCAGAATCAGAAGATTATGACTCAAAATAATTCTGTGCTCCAACTTTGTTGACAATTCTCATACAGTGTTTACTTGGCTCATACTTTGCATAGTTTTCAAAAACAAAGACCATTTATTGAAGAAGTTTTCAAAAACAAAACTATTGAACAATTGCTGATAAAAACACAACTTTTGTAGGATAATATGGACAATACTGGTTCAACTTTATAAATTGTGTAACTTCTTTTTAGAAGCAACACTTGCTCTTTTGTATCAGGGTCATCCCAACTTCCTTGGCATTATTAATACTTGAGGTGAAACTTATAATTCTATTTGCAAATAACATAAGTATTTAAATGAGGGAAAATAGGTACGCCCATGTTGCAGCCATTCTGCTTACAGCATTAGCTTCTGTCTTCTTCCTTATCACCCATGGCAAGATCAGGTAAACATCAGCCTTTGTTGTAAATGCATTCAAAGCAGTTATCTTTTATAGAATGATTTCATGATTATACCATGAATACAAAATACAGTGTGGTAGAATACTTAGCAATTTGAGTCAAAATAAAAAAGTGCATCAACAGAGGACAATGAAAATGGATCGAATTGCTGAGAATACTGTTTGAGTTTCAAAACACAAAACCCCAATTTTTGTGTAAAAATTCTTCAGTAATTGCTAGCTATTCCATAGTTCCCAGTCTATCCTTGTGGACTTGTGTTCTACCACATTTCTATGTGTTCCAATTGTTTTCCAACAAACATGAACTTACGTAAACAACAGATGTTGCCTTGCTAGCAGAAGTTGTGTGGCATTGTAATCTTGCAGACTCACGAGGATTTGGTCATGGGAGTAAGCCTTAGTCCAAATTCCAGTAAAATATGTACGGTAAAATGAAAAGAGATGAGGAGAGAAAGAAGCAGTAGAACAATTCCAAGGGATGAAAAATGTGGGCTGATGGCTCAACAGTGGAGGGTGAATGGGAAGGGTCAAGACCAAACTTTACCCTAGCAATACCAAATTGATGTTTGGCATGCTGGCATCCGTCCCTCTCCATTGTTGTGGTCAAGGGGTTCTTCTTTCCTCACTGCCTGTTCACTTTTTAAAAAAATGTGTTGTATTTATACTACAGGTCGCATTGGCGGTTGCTTGTTAGGGGAATTTTCCCTGACGTTGGACCCATGGTAAGAGCCGTGTGAAGCGGAAGACAATTAGGGGCTTATTAGTGTCCTGGGCTGACATCTAACTTGTGTTGCTGGGACTTACCAAAACAGCAAGAGTCTTATGGGCAAGCTCCAGCCGAGAAAAGACTGAGGGATTGTCTTGCCTAATTAGAGGGAATGGGCCTCTTTATGTTTGCGATTCGGTATGGTTGTCTGATCGCTTTTCTCTGGCTGCTGGCTCAGACCAAGCTGGAAGTGTGCTAATTAGAAGAGAAATTGACGTAGTGATCCTGTCAGCTCTTGTTACCGGCAGGGACAAAGCCGAATATTATTCTAAAGCAATGTTTTGTAAGTGTCCCCCTTCCAACTCTCATTAGGAGAAGGACTGGTGGATTGGGCAGGGGGGCGGGAGACCTTCCTTCATGGACTGGCTAATGGAACATAAGCACTTTTATGGTGCTAATTAACAGGCTCATGGAAAAGCTTCAACCAACACTGGTAACCATTGTCTCCTGCAACTCTGAAACCTCAACTGCCTTTTGAGAGGAGCAACCTGGTCATATGAGGGAAAGGGAATGCTCCAAAGAAAAGTGCTAGGCTTTTAAGGAGTGAAGTCTCTTCAGTGAAGAGACAAAACCATTATGTCATTTAAAAGCAGGATTGCGCAATCCCCCAAAGTCAGAATTGCTAGTCAAGTTTGCCAGGTGAACAATTACCTTCAGGTTTTTTTCCAGTCTCAGAAAAACAACAAGCACTAGAGGCTGCTTACGTCTCTACTGAACTCAGATTTCTTCATGGTACATACAAGTAATCCACCTTACATCTAGCATATACTTCCAAATCATGAAGCGATCTGAATTTAGCCTAATATATTGCAGGTGGAGATAGGCAAGAGACTTAACTTTCACATGTTACTGCTACATGACAGCAGACAAAAACGTCCTTTCATTTTTGATCATTTTAAGATATCTTGACAATTTTTTGCTATACAAATTAGAATGAGATGAGATGTTGATGCTACAAATCAGAACTTAGGTCCATGAGCTGTATATTCCTGCAAAATACAGTAGATTGCTATGACCCTACTTTCAAAGTGATTCCACTACATAAGCTCTCCTGGTATTCCTTTTATCAAATATCTTCAATTTCTTTCTTATTAGAGTTTGATCTAGGAATCATGATTTCCTATTATTCCAACTTAGACAAAACACTAGCAAATTTTTTACTTTGCATTAGTTATAAGCTTGTTCTCAATCTTCATGCAAAGTCTGTTGTCCTGGATTACTACTTTCTGTGCATTCCTTCTAATGCAGCATTTTTATTTTTTCTCTTTTCCTCTGCAATATTTTGGAGAGCTGTGTATGTATTTATGCCAGCCTCAGATTTATCTTGGGAATTGTTTGTGATTGCACCTTTAGCATGTCATTTCCTAAGACTTCCCGTCTTTCCTGGATATCTTTCTCCTCCTGGATTTGAAGTCATCAGATTCAACTATCTTTCCAGTTAATTCATGAAACTTATTTTACATGCTAACTTCTACAGCATTCTGGTTTATTTTTCATAGTCCCCTCTTCAAGATATGTAAATTTAAGGATAACACGATTACCTTCACTTCTTCAAGCAAGTTGGTGAGGATAGCAACCCATTTTTGTTCAATACATTATAACGGCCATTCTATTCTATAATGACTGGGTGATTTAAGAAAGAAACATCACAATATCCAAAACCATTAGGGGCTTGTTAACCACCCTAGTCCAAAGTTCAGGGAAAGAGACAGATTTGCAAGGTATAAGCAGTTTGAATCTATAGATAATGCTGTTCTAGAGATTAGCTGCTGGGATAGGGCATGTTTCTTGGGTTCTGCTACTCTCTTTCCCCAAAAGTAAGACATCCCTTGAAAATAAGACCTCCCCGATAATAAGGCCTCCCCTCCAGCTCAGCCACAGCAGACAGGAAGCATGACGTCTCAGATTTCCGGTTCTGGGTGGCCTCAGTGGAAAAAACAAGACATCCCCTGAAAATAAGACCTAGCACATCTTTGGGAGCAAAAATTAATATAAGACAGTGTCTTATTTTTGGGGAAAC
>JANHFO010002805.1:116041-135627 GCA_032468095.1 Pareas carinatus | reverse complement strand
TCCTTCCTTCCTTCCTTCCTTCCTTCCTTCCTTCCTTCCTTCCTTCCTTCCTTCCTTCCTTCCTTCCTTCCTTCGCTTTTCTCTCCTGTTGAGTCACCTGGCCTAAGCACTCCCACACCTGTCACCAATTGGGAGCCGCGCAGAGGTTCGTGGCGGGCATCCTCGGTTGCTCTTCTGGCGCTTTCCTCCTTTGCTCCCCTCAGGGAGCTGGGCCGGGGCTGGGCTCTTGATCCCGGCGCGCCCCAGGCCGACCAGCCTCTCCCCGACTTCCCGCTTTTCACCTTCTCTCTCTCTATCTCGCTCTCGCTCTCTTGCCGCCTCGCCCCCGCCCCCCCCACGCGCTTTTTGGAATTCCTAATCGCGGGTGGCCTCTGTGATTGGCTGCTCGGTTCTGATCCCGCTCGGGCACCCGCCAGGGCGTATAAAAAGGGCCTGAGGCGGGGGCTCCCCAGCATTCCCCGGAGCGTGCACAAGGGACCAGTCGCAGCATGACGGGCAAAGCGGGGGACGCGCTGGCCCACAGCCTGCCCGGCAAACCCCAACCCCTCGAAGGCGCGCCTCCTCCGCCGGCCTCCGGTTCTAATGGGGCGGGGGGCGGAGTGGGGGGCTCCGCCGCGGGGCCCAAGCCTAGCTCGGGCCCTACAGCGCAGCGCTGCACCGGCTTCGGCATTCAGGAAATCTTGGGCTTGAACAAGGAGCCGCCTTCCCAGCCTCGCGCAGCCCTGGACTCCTTACCCGCCGGGCACCTGCTGGCGGCCCGCTCCGTCCTCAGTCCAGGCGGGGTGGGCGGCGTGGGCATGGGCTTGCTGAGCACCGGCAGCCTCCCGGGTTTCTACGCGCAGCCCACTTTCCTGGAGGTCTTGGCCGACCCGCCCAGCGTCCACCTGCAGCCGCTGGGCAGAGCCCCGGCGCAGCTAGACACCAGCCAGACGGCCAGCTCAGGTAGAGCTCTTGTGGCGGAAGAGAGCCGTGGGGAGGAGGAGGGCCCCGGGCCCGGGAGGAAGGGGACAGCTGGGAAGCGCGATCCCGGGAGGTGAGCTCTCTGCCCTTGACAGGGTGCCGCGAACCGCTCCTAACAGACCTCGCCTGTTGCGGCTGATCCCGAAGCGGCGATCGCTGCGCCCCGGCCTCTCCCGCAGGGTTTTAAAATCGCCCCGACTCAAGGGAGGCGTTTTTGAGCCAGCTCGACCTCATTTCGGACGCTCCCGATTTTGTCAGACCCGATCAATGTTAGGCTCTGCGCCTTGCAGCCACACAATGTATCAAAATAAAATAAATACTATCGAGATAAAACGGTGAAGAAGTAGCGATGTTAGGTGCCAAATCTCGCTCAAAGTACTCTTCGGCCTTTTCTGGACAAAAATGCAGCCGCGGTGCGGCTTGACTTACCCTATAAGTCCCTCTATAGTAAAGGGCACTGGGGCAGTGAGCATGAATTATTTCATGTCTTAAAGTTTATACAAACAAAGTAAAGAGAAATGGAGCAACGGTTAGCCTTATAAATAAAAGAACGCTCGGGGAAATTGTTAAACAGGCGCGAGAGAGGCGCGTGGTTAGTTTAGGGATCCTAACAAGAAGACGCCCGGCTGCTTTATCCTGTTCCCTTTACCCGAAGTCCAGGGTTTTCTTTTCCCGACCTGTAAATTCAGATCGGAGGAATAAAAAGTTCCCTGAAAGATTTCGTTCCCGCCTATCGAGTGTAAAAGGTTCTCCCTGTTCTACATAACTCTCCCTTTCCCATCTAGCTCGTTCTTTCCTTTTCGTTTAATATTTTAAAATCCCTAATGATTGACAAACGAAATCTCAGGGTGGGAGAACGGTCTGATTTGAAAAGAAAACTGGAGCCCAGGCCGAGGAGGGAGAAAAGACGCGCGCGGGGGGGGGAGTAGCTAGAAGAGAGCGAGGCATCGCCCGGCTGGAAGGGTTTACCGGGCGAGATCCGATCCAACGAAATCCTCCCCACAAAAGCCCCGATCCGAGAAAGTTCGGACAAGGCCTGCGGGTGGCGGCCTGACGTGTTCCGCGGAGCGGGCGGGGAACCCCCCCTCCAACCCCCAACCCCCCAAAGAAGCAGCCTTCTCCATCGCTCCCGCCTTTCTGTCTTCAGATTCCGAAGATGTTTCCTCCACTGACAGGAAAATGTCGAAATCGACCTTAAACCAGAGTAAGAAGCGGAAGAAGCGACGGCACAGGTAAGGCCAACCTGGTTTCAAGGCCGGGAGGGACGCTCTGGGGCTGCAGGACTAGTCCCTGTCCTGGACTTGCCGCCCGCCCGTTGGGCTTGTCGGGGTTTTCCTGGCGGGCCGCTTCCTTTGGGCCTTGCAGCTCTGGGCCTTGCCCACCCGTAAGTCCAGGCTTCTGGTTGTCGGCGGTGCTGGTGGGGAGGCGGTGTGAGGGGGGCGATGGGGAGGGGGGCGAGAGCGATGCTCTAGCAATGTTGCTGCAAGTCGCGTCACAGCCTCTGTCAATAGATCCTGAACGATCCCGTGGTCTCCAGGTTTTACTCGGAAGCACAATTCCAACGATGACAGACAGTCGCCTTAGGGGCTAGATTTTTTTTTCCAGTCAAGCTTTGTATTTGTTTGTTCTCCTAACTTTTATTTGTTGAACCCTCAAATCCAAACATCTCAAAGGGATCTTACATTCCTGCTGATCTCTAGCACTTTTCTTTCCGAGCTGCCGAAGGGAGCTGTCCAAAGGGTTCCCCATACACTTTTCTTTCCATAAAGCCTATTAAAGGGCTGTGGATAAATCAAGTAAAATTAGTATGCTAGAGCAGTTTACAAATTAAACTATTGCTTTACCCAACCAGATCAGCTTTTAATTCATGATTAATTTTCTGTAAGTACTTGGCTTTTCAACAAGGGCATCGCTGATACGTTGACTTTCTTTTGTCTGTAAAATAAATGTAATTCTTCCTTCCCATTTGGCAAGGATGCTGATACTTTTTTGTGATTAGCAATAAAATACAAAGTCTGCGGTGACAGGAATTGTAACCCGACCTATCTGGAGAATTCTAGACAGGATAAAAAATACCTGAAAATGTTCCTGAACAGTTTGGAGACTGAAAAAACGCAATACTTTACAGTGAAGCTGGGGGATCAGTCAAAGAAAAGTCTGCTCTCCTTTCTTACTGATTCAGACTCCGAAAAGGACCTTGCCATTTTGCTCTCGTCACCCTCCAAGTCATCAACAGAACTAAAACCAGTGTCTCAGTAAATGGCAGTGGGCCCCATTTTGCATATTAATTCTGTTTTGTGTATTCAGCAGCTAGTCCACCTGGACATAATTTGGGAAGATTAATTTTCCTAACAGGCAAAATATCTCTGCTATGTTAAATGTCCCCATGCAAGGCTGGCTGTAATACGAAAAGGGGAAAAAATAACGGTCTGCTTGCTTTGAGAATTACAACGACTGAAATTGCAACAAATAATTCTCAGTTTTATTCATATACAAACAAATGAGGGCAAGAACTTTCCAATGAACTGGACTAATATACAGAGATATGCTTGCTTTGTAATAGATCGATGTTAGAATTCTTGCAGGTTTTATATTTAAATCTGGAATGAACTGTTTCAAAAATTTGAGAATTTTAGTGCTGAATATGTTAATAATTTCATAATTTGCAAAATGAAATAATTTTTGTAAAAACACGATGCCTTCAGGAAATATCCAAAAAGTAGTAGTAGCAATGTGGAGAGGAACTACACCTCTCTATATCCTGAGCAAGAAAGGAGAAGTTATCATTAGAATTGTTTTTTGTCTCACAGAAAATCGGAAAGAATCTGTTACAAATTTTAAGGCTACATTTCCAAAGAGTGGGTTTTGCTTATTATTTTTGACAGGAATTCTCTCTCCCTTCAAAAGGAGTGGGCAAATATAAAAACAGAAATCCTGCCACTGTTCTTGGGTCCTAAAATAATACACAATAAGAGAAGCATTATTATTTTTTTTAGAGAAAGGCAGCGAGGCATTGCAGAAGCTTGCTTCATTTGTTGAGGTGATCATTCTGGGAGAACAAGACGAGGTTAGGGGACACCAGAAAACAGATTTGATGGCAGAAGGAGCCCCTTGTAATGTTAGTATTATTAAGCTGATGGAAGTGTTTAACATTTACATGTTAGGAGGTAATCCAGTTTTCGTTTGACAATGCTCTTGGGAAATATGTAAATATTTAAAAATCAGTGCTTAATCTTTAGAATCTTGGCTTTAATTTTTATTTTGGAAGCAGTTTTTCTTTCCTTGGAAGGTTGATTTCATATTATTTTTAATTTGTTAACATGCTTGTATGTGTGTCCTTAGGCACACGCAGACAATCTTTTATATAGAGATGAAAAACATTAAAATGCAGTTGGCTTCCATATTGTAGGTTAATCTCATAACCAGAGAATTTTCTGTGCTTCGTCAATTGGTCAGGATGTTTATTCAGATTTGGAGCACAGCATGATCCACACGTTTTCTCCTCTGCAGGTGTCTTTCATCCCCTTCTGGAGATGTGCTTCCATTTCTTTTCAATTCCAAGGGCTATTTTTTTTATGCCTAAAATGAGAACTCTTAAATTGGGGTATTGAGATTTAGAAGAAGCATGTCATTTCTATGAAATTAATTGTTTGGAAACAGTAGAGTCACAGGGTGAGAAACTAAGCTAAATTCCCGAAGATAGGTGTTCTTACATTGTAAAGTGTTTGGAGTATATCCTTTAGAAACAAAATATTAGCAAATGAGGAAGGATTGGAGTTTCCAAATATTAGGAAAGGAGATAATAACAATGATGTTACCTCATCAGTAACACTTTGGATACTCTACTCTGCTTATTAAAGGATTGGAAGTAAAATAATTTCCTTTGAAAATATTAATGTAAACAATATTTTGCAATAGCAAAAACAGAAAAATAAAGAATAGCTGGACTTTGTTCTTGAAAACTTGAATGTTATAATAAAACCTGTTGTTTAATGTCTGGTTATAGATAAGGAAAACCCATGTTTCTCCACTTCTTCAGTAAAGCTACTGAACTGAATCCATAGAGATGGAGTTTGTGGAATCTTCTTGTTAGATTTTGTTGCAGCACTATGGAACTCTGATACTAATACTAATACTACATTTCAGAGACAGAAATAATGATAATTCTAATTTGGAAGTCTTTTTAATCCAAACCTATTATTAATTCAGCTGCTTTTATAGTACCTGGAACTAAATAATGCCCCTTATTTTCAATACGATGCCAATTTTATGTTTGAAAAAACAAAGCTGACTTAATTAGCAAGAATTCTAAAGACTAATAGGAGTAAGCTTTTATATTTGGTGACATTATACATATTACATATAGTTAGCAAATTCAATTTATAAATTTAGACTGAGACACATTTATTTGGATGCAAGCTCACTAGGATCACAGCGTACATAAGTGAAAACAAATTCTATTTACTATGTTAGAGAAGAGTATCTAAGAAGAGAAATGGTATGAAGGAACCCACACTATAAATGACAGCTATTTAGAATTATAGAGGTAGTATAGGATAGTATGATGGTAAATGTATGTATCACTTTTCCCTCAACTTTTCTGGAAAAGCTGGACAGATATTTTAGATTTTTCCTCCTCTTTTTAAAGATAATAATGTCTTTGTTTTCATATAAACATTTGATTAACTCTTGTTAGATAGCAGGGCAAGAAGCAATTGGTGGAAGCTTGTTAGGGGGAGATCTAACCTGGAACTAAGGAGAAATTTCTTAACAGTGAAAACATTTAGTTAATGGAGCAGCTTGCTTCCTGGAGTTGTAGATGCTCCATTGCTGAAGACTGGACAGCCTGGGATAGAATAAGGACTCCTGCCTTGGACAAGGGGTTGGACTAGATGTCCTCCAAGATCCCTTTGAGCCCTATAAATTCTATTTCTATTTCCTGAATAGTTACAGCTTTGCTACCCTCTCCAATTTAGTGTTAATTTACTTAATTGAAAGGGTGCAATCTAAATCCATTTGTTTCAATAGTAATCCTCTATGTGTTCAGTTTTTCCTTTACAGTTAATTAGAAGACCCAATATTTTCCTTGGCATTCTTCATTCCAGGAATAACTCTTTTGTATAATGTATTCATGTTCTTAATTTTTTTTTTGCTGCTGTGCTTTTTAAGTTTTTTTTCTTTTTACTTTTTTCATCAGTGAATTTTATTTCATTTAGGACAATCTTCACGTCCTACCAGCTGGAGGAATTGGAAAAAGCATTCAATGAAGCCCATTACCCTGATGTTTATGCAAGAGAAATGCTGGCTATGAAAACAGAGCTTCCTGAAGATAGGATACAGGTAATCGTATTATTGTGAAATTCAATCATTGCATATCATGACTATTTTTTTTCAACATACTTTGCTTTCTTTGAAAACAGTGATATACTCTGTAAGACAAGTCTTCTCCCATTTAATGCCAATGAATTTGATAATGCGGGCTGCTGGATTATTATAATCCAACACATTTGGAAGATACAAGGTTCAGAAAGATTGTTTTAAAGGACTGTCTTGTAACTAATTCATCCCAAATCTCAAAGATAATGCTGAATTGGTGTGCTTTCTTGTGTGCCTAATCCTGCATTAATTGTTCTAGCATTTATTAGTTAGACATTTTATATAAGAGGATGTAATTGTTTTTGCATGCTGAAGATTAACAAAATGTTGAAATAAGTAGTAAGACTTCATCAGAATTCAGGATGCATGACAATTTCTGTAACTGCAAGGTCTCCAGCGACTGGCTTTTAATCCAAATGGAATGAAGAATAGGCATGTTGTTCAAAATAGGTGTGAATCAGGATCAAGGCAGTAATAAACAAACAGAAAAACTAAGAAATATTCAAGATATAGTAGCACTTAGAATAGTTAGATAAACTTCATAAGATGGAGATTTGGGACTGATCTTTCATGTTAACTGCCTTGACATTGAGATAAGTTGGTACTGCAACTAGATGGCACTTTCACATCTAGAGCTCACACACTCAGTTGCAACAGGAATAAAATGCTGATGGTACCGGAAGTAATGTAGTGAAGTTTTAGAACTCAGAACTTTTCTCACACATGAAAAAATACCTAAGTGAAGTGGGGACTACTGACTGTGATAGGAAACCCTGCCTAAATTGACCATAGCAAAAAAATTAGTCAGTACCTTGGATCTTCAAAAATTTCACCCTTTTAAATACAGTATATTTAATTAATTTTGTAGAAAGGTTTACTGAAGAGTAGAATAAGTCATTATTTCCAAACTATTAGATTTACTTCTTAATTTCTCTAAAAATTAACATAACTATTCATAAACATATGGATTTATCATAGTACTTCATGATGAAAATAACGATTCACTCAGATTTTGTATATTAAAGAGGCATTTATAAACAGCCAAACATTAAATAACTTAGTATAGCCAGAGATTACAGTTTCCAAATAGCAGTATAGTTGCTTTATGAAATAATGGTTGATGAACAAAAAGTCTCAGCTCCATTACACTTTGAACCAGGTTTCAGATGTCATCCTGTTATAACACTTAAGAGCATTCAACACTTGACTTCTATACTTATTTGGCTTTACTAATGATGTAAACTATTTAAACTGTAAATATTACAGTACATCACATAGCTAGATATTATAAAGATTGTATAAAATGAAGCTGATACATAGTGAAAAAGTCTTGAAGTGCAGTTGTGTAATGGGGTGGATCTGCCTTACTTATTTTATGTAAGAACACATAACTTTGTTAGCATATCTTACTCCATATTTCAATGCAGTTATAGCAATGGAATAGATAGAACTTTCAGGTATCAACAGAATTGAAATATAGGTAAACCTGTGATCTTCTACATGCCAAAGACAATTCTCTGTTATTGAGCTATGACTCCTGCCTTGTTCCTTCCAAAGGAATTACTTAATCAAAAAATTATTTTAAAAATGAATAACATGGCCCTGGACATCTAGCAATGCAGCCCACAAGATCATATAAAATAATAAATAAAGTTTGTTATTTATATACATTAACAATATTATATATTTTATATGTGACCCAAGATAATTCCTCTTCACTCATTGTGGCCCATGCAAGCCAAAAAGTTAGAGATCCATACTTTATACAGTCAGAATCATAGCTGACTGGTAATATTAAGAGTTATATTCTAGACATTTAAGACATTATTTCATGAGGGTTTTGTTCATTAAATAGTAGTATAGCATTGGCCTTTTTATTAGAACAACTACGTGTGGACTAAAACAATTTCTTGTTCTTTACAATTGCATTCTTCAGATATTTGGGATATATATTCTGCCCATTACATTACCCTTCTGCCCATTATATTTTGGGATCTCATCTTCCTATAGCATTCCCCAATTCAATGTGTAACTAAGCTATAAAAGTGTTTATTTAAATTATGCACAATAAATCATCCCATCCCTAGCTCTTTAATCATTTGGTTGCTCTTTACTGAATTTCCTTCAATTTGTCACTCTATGGGGTAACAACACATCAAGTGTCCATTGCAATATACTAAGAATGGAAAATGGAAGGGGAGGGAAGAATTCTATTCCTGAAGATTATTGATATTACTGAACTGATATCGACTTACATCAGTTCAGATTCTTATATCAAGTTGTACTTCATGCACTTTTAACTCATAGCAATTATATTATGCAACATTAACACTTGCTGTTTGTGGTTATTCCCGATGATTCATAATAGAGCTCTTAACTTTTTTGAAATTTTGAGAGAATGGTATCTGTAATGCATAGCGAGGTTGGCTTGCCCAGTTTCAGGAACTTGGAGCATGGCAGAGATCTGGGATGGTCATGTTTTTGTCATCACAGTGAGGATTGTAGATTTACAACTACAGGGACTGTGATCCAGAAGATAAGCAGTAATCCCAGAACATTTGTGTTGCTTTTGAGAGGCTTTCCAGTTAATGCTTTATTTTGTGCTAACGTTGTAAATTGCTGAGAGGAAATTACTTTAAGCCAATTCTCAATTGTTAAGTTGCAGTGTTGGAGAAAAATACATTTTATCTGAGCTAACTTTCCAGTATTTTTAGCCCTAATATGCTTTAGGTAAGAGTAAGGCCCTTTCTTAGTGCTGAGCAATCCCATATCACAAGATACTCAGGACACACAATTAAGCCTACCTAACAGTGATTTTTCTAGGACCTTCCTCTAAAGGAAGACCTGTCTGAGCTCTGTTGCCAGGTGAGATTATTTATAAATTCAATAAAACCTGGAGAATCTGGATGTTAGACTCTAGGGATGATATGTTTTATTCTTTTTGAGATATTTTAATTGACAATATTAAATTTCATACTGTATTGTTTAATTTTGCAGTACAATGGTTGACAGTGAGTGTTATGGATGAAATATCACTTCAGAGATTAGAACGAGCAAAACTCTATCTCTTGGTCTTACCTTTATGTCTAAACCATATATTAGCTCCAAAGAAATTTCTTTAGACCGAGAATCAATTCAGGGAATTAAATGTTAATCAGATTTCACAAATTCTTCTCCTATTGAGGAAGGTAACGCATTACTGATTTAGAAAGACCGGGGTGGATAATAATTGGCAGAAATGATGGCAGGCCTCCCTCAGTATTTTCCCCTCAATCCAATTCATGCATGTTTTGACTGCCTGAGGAGCAAATTAATCCTATTTTTAGAACTCAGACAGGAGTGCTAGTTTATTAGGCAGGAGTGCAAATTATTAGTTTTTAAATTGCTCATATATTTTAAGGCTGAGGTAAAGTGTGACATTTGGGGGATTTTCTACTTCTGTTGAAATGATCTGATTAATTTTGGGCACTACCATGGATCTCTATCCACTAATCCAAATATTCTGATTTTTGTTGCAACAACATATCAAGAAAGGATACACATTTAACTTTAGGAAAAGTATTTGGATTTTTATAATTAGATGTATTTGTTTTTCACTATTACTTTTTTTAACCTACTCATCTCTTGTTTGCTTCAAATATGTATTTTCTTTCATCTATTATTTGTCAGGGTACTACTCGTATTCATTTAATTTGCTTAATAATAAATTCTCTTCCAGTTAGAAAGTGAAGCATATTTTAAAGTTTTACACTCAAAAACACTTCTTCCTTTGTTAGGTAATTTCTTCTATTATTCTAAGCTTGATATCAAACCTTAGTGTTTCTTATCCAGGTTTCTTTCATTATCAAGGCAAGGCACTAAAATTACCAGGGCATGTCAAAAGAATCAAGAAGTATATTACAATTTATCTAATATTTTGGTGACATTACTTGTAATTAATGAATCTGTGTAAATTATTTTGATGTCAAACGTTAATTGGAATTGCAACAAGTGAATTTTAAATATACCAGTTTCAGTCAAATGAAACTTTCTAGGCTTAGAATTAAGAGTCATCACTGGCAGGAAAGATTTAAAACATACTGCATAATGCTGCACTATTACTAGCTTCCCTGTGCTTCTGCAAAGCAACTGGAATAAGAGCAGCTATCTGTTTTGTGATCAGCCATGCAGACCATGTGCCTCTTTTCATAGTCATTTTACTTCGTATCTTTTTATAGGATCATAGAAAATGATAGCACAGTAAATATTGCAAATAACCTTGATATAGCATATGAATAGACAGACACAATGTACTTCCTGGTTTAGAAGACTTTTTCAGATCTCTGAAATAACACCCTGAACTGCATATTATCTAAACAAGTCTGTATCTGAGCACATGGAAACCACACATCTGAAAAATGTCTCTTTAAAGCCATTTGTTTTCTTTAATGAGAAATGAAAATAATATATCTTTTACTGAGCAAGGTAATTCTGAATAAGTAGGTTGCTTACATGGAAATCCAATAACAACCTGTTATTGTGCTAAGATGTTAATTTTAATAAGTGTAGTTTCTGCAATGCGTGTGTGTTTGACAACAGATTAGGCAAAACTAGATCTATTGAATTAAGATTACAGTATCAGTTTTATCATTACCTTATAATTCCCAGAAAGAAACAAGTGAAATCTGTCCCAAAATGATTCAGTCTAAACAATAGCTGGGGTCTTTTTAGTAGTAGGAAGAATCTATTAATTTAGTAAAATGTACCGATTTGTATACATATACACATTCAGACCATGTACTAAAGATAAAAAGATCAATCATATGAGAAAAGCCAACTGGCTAATACACTTCTTGAGAGCAGTTTTACACCAGGTGCTACAACAGCTGTAAGAGGAAATTATGAAAAGACTTTGCTTCTGAAGTAACAGCATATGAGAGCAAAATATTAAGTTGGAAACAAGCTGGAAATACTGCACAAGTATCAGCTACCTTGCTGCTTGGCAGGTTTTCTGCCAGAGTAACCTCAGAGCTGCTGAATCTCTTCAATTTCTAGACTTTGGGAGATGGTACAAACAGAGGATTTATAGGCTCCAAGGTGACCAAGGGCTTGTCTAAAGTAATCTGAGATCCAATCCATGCTGGCTTCGATTTTGTCTTGGACAGATGTATACACTTCTGTCCCCACCTCGCAAGGATGAAGTCTGAGTTGGATATGGAGGGCATTTCCACCTGCCCTTTGCTGTGGTCAGATCATTTTCTGGTCCAGATGAGATCATCAAGGCCATCAAAAACCTTGGCAGGTTTATAGATCAATGAAAATCACCTGTTTCAAGCAGCTTAGAGATCCAGATGGTTTATGGTAGGTAGTTGGGGATTTTCATGGTGATATTTATAGACAGTTCTGGTCAGTCCTTGGATAGCTATCAGCAAAAGAATTTAGCCTGGTTGTTCAACATGATTAACTCCAAGCAGCCTCTTTTACTGATTTTGATAGGCTCCTTTATTTACCAAGAATCCCTAGGAATTGAAACAATAGAAGAGACGCGTAGAGTGCTGGTGGAAGAAGCAAACTTGACCGAGCAGTTACAAACTCAAACTCAATCCCATACAGTAAATAGAAGTATTTCAACTTTTACTCCTTTATTGCTTAGGTAACTTTGCCTGGGAATCTCCAACTCCGTTTTAAAACTTCTGCCTGGGTTCTGTGACTGTTTCACATGGTGTTTTGCCAATAAAGTTGTTCAGATTTGAGAATTGCTCCTAACGAATGGAGTCTGTTCTGGCGAGTAGGGCAAAGTCTTGCAACAAAACAGTTGAAGCAAAAAAGATGAAGGTGCTATTTGCTCATTCAAGGTTCCTTGCCTTTTGATCACCCCTGAAGGAAGTTTCCGTGACTTGGACAGTCCTCCTTGATGTTCAAGGATGTCTTTGTCCAGTTTCGGCTGGTGCACTAGTTGTGGTCTTACCTGAAGCATGAGGACATTGCAGGGATAGCTCATACCTTCATCACCTCTCATTTAACCTACACAATACTCAGTAGGTGAGAATGCCTGTGAAGTCCACCAGGAAGCTTCAACTGATTCAGAATGCAGTTGCTTGAGGGTGTTCATCAACACAAGTACATTTCACCAGTGCTCTGAGCCTTCTACCAATTTCCAGTTGGTTTCCACAGGTCTGTTGGAAATTTCTGTTTTTGACATTTAAAGCTTTACAGGATTTGCCAGTGGAATATTTGCACTATCGCCTTTTATGACCTCCTTTAAACCATTCATCTTGTATAGATGGATGTAATGAGAAACTCTTTTGGTTCTAGCAGTTATAAGTAAACAAACAAGCAATTAACGCAAAAATAAATACACTCAAGTTCTTGAAAAGCGATGAAAAGATCTGATTTATTTATTACAGTTAGCCCTTGTTTAATGACCAGTTGCTTAACAGTTGTTTGGAGTTAGAACAGACTTCAAAAAGCTACGTACGACCTATACTGTAAGATACAACTGCCACCCTTCCCTCTGCAGTCACATAACCCCTTTTTGGGCACTTGGCAACTGGCTAGCATTTGATTGTTTGCTGCATTCTGTGGTCATGTAATTTTTTTTTATGGCAGAAAATGGCAAAAATCTTCCCATTGAATAGGCTGGATTCACTTAATGACGCGATTCATTTAATGACCACGCGATTTGTTTAACAACCATGGTGACTATGTCAATCATAAAAACAATCATAAAATTGAATGTGAGCATGTGGTCCCTTGACTTGTGACTACAACATCATGACTGAAATGTACGTGTACAAAGGATCTAATGGTGTTTAGACTAATGGAGAAGAGCGATTTCATATTTTTAAGAAGAGACTGAACTAGAAGGAGGTTGGACTAGAAGACCTCCAAGGTCCCTTCCAACTCTGTTACTCTATTATTTATAGGATAGGGCTTATAGGAACTTGTTGGAATAAGAGAAATCACTGACATTTCAATACTGAAAAGAGGTAAGTTTCACAAATAAATGTAAAGTGATTAGAACATATCAGAACCGCAAGGAAAAAGTTTTTCTACTCCATTCTTAAGTAAACAATATGAGCTCAGTGGATAGTCTGAGAGTACATAACTCAGTATTCTACTTCTCTTATGCTGTTGCTGTCCACTACTGACCAAATAAGGTCTCCAATGCTTATTGAGGGAACTACTAGAAAGCACATGGGCTTTCCTAATTTATATAAGCAAAGGAAAAGTATATGCTGTGTAATGAAGAGTTATGTATTAACTGAATACTCAAACTCCCAAAATCTATGGGTTTTATTATATGGTAAAGAAGAATTTGAGAACATTTGGATATCAGTCTGGCCCTCTGGTGGTGGATCTGAGATCACTGGATATCAATTTGGTCCTCTGGTGGACAAATTAAGTAAAGACATGAGGAAGTCCTAAGTGTATTATCAGTCTTCTGCTGAAATGTTCTAGGGATGCTGAATCTAATCTCCTATTTATAAGCCAAGAAGGCTGCAGTTAATTAATTAATGGATTCGTTTTTTTAAAAATTAGATCACTGATGCATGGAAGAAATCTTAAATCCATTTATAAACACTGTTAAACTAATCTAAAATAAGCAAGCTAGAAACAATATAAACAGAATAAAACAAACATACAATAAAAATAAAATGATTGTATCAGGAGACAGCAAATGTAAAAAAACAAGTTATTAGAAAAATACACATGACACATCATGTTAGAATCTGGTGTACAGCACTGCAAAGGAGAAATCATTCTAAGATATAGTAATCACAGTACTAAAGGCCAGTCTTTTGAGTTACTGAAAAGCAGAAGATGGAAGCTGCAGAATACAGTATATATTAACCTGGGAGTAAAATTCCTTTACAAGCAGAACACAAAAAATTCAGAAACAATTAGCATTATAAACTGAAAAAAATACAAGATGATGTACCTCCAACTATATATTAAATATAGTTTTAAAAATGCTACTTGGAGTCTTCACTTCATCCAGGAATAGCCTCCACGTCTGTTATAGAATTAAATGCCTGTTTAACTTTCAGGAGTAAGCAAAGTGAAGGTTAATGTATGTGTAATATCTTTTTCTTACAAATTACAAGAGACATCTTGTATTTCTGATTATAGCAGAGCGATAAACTGAATTGCTGTGATGAATGAATGTCTGATACAGTTTGAAGATTTGTAAATAATGCAGAAACTTAATATACAGCATTTTCACTAGATTAGCTCAATTTCCTAAGGTGTTTTACTAGGAATTTCATTTTGAAGGAGAGTTTGGTAGATTGGGTGCACCTAATTTTGGAAGGTGATATTAACCACACATATTTATATTTTGGACATTGTTTGCATTGACAAACAGTACCACAAAATTTAAAATAGCAGTCCAATGTTTTTTTAAAAAAAGGAATTGTCATTTTCAAGACTAATTCTATTCAAGATAGACTTAAATTTGTTGAAGTGGCAAAACAGTGTCACTTTTTAAACAGTATACAAGTTTTAATTCAACAGAAGCAGATCAGTTTTCTTGCACAAGACATTAATCTTTCTATAAACTTGCTTTTTTGCTTGCTTTTTAAAAAAGAAATATAACTATTTAGTTTCTGCTGCATACTGATTTTAAACCAGACATTTTACCAGTTATATTTATATAACTTAATAATTTTAAGGGGGTGTCTATCTGCGTGCTATATATATGTATATCTGTATATGCTTTGGAATTAAAATTTTAATTTCCTTTTCATACATTGCATTGCAATCTGACGCAACAGATTGTTCACCCAACAGATATGAAATGTATGAGTATATAAAAGTTGGCTTCCTTGCTAAGCAAGGCAGTACTCTAGAATAATTTCTATTCCCTGGAATGCAGTGACATTTTTTGTACATTAGAACAGTGCCCCCCAATCTTTTGGGCACCATGGACCGGTTCCATGGAGAAAGGTTTTTCCATGGATCGGAGGGGGCGTGGTTTTGCATACTGCTTGCATTCCACCAATAGAGCTTGGCTTGTTTGTGTGGTCTGGTTGCTGGCATGTCGCAGACCACTACCAATCCACAACCAGGGGTTGGTGACCCCTGCTTTGGAACATTACCACATAACCCTAAATATGCAACATAGCCTACTGATGTGTAATCATGCCCACTGAATCTCTGTTCATAAATAAGACCTAGTTAACATTATAGAAATTTTAAGTTCCGGAGTCATAAAAAGGAGGCTAGACATAAAAATAATGGCTGTCAATAGGAGCTAAATATTTTTAAAGGACATGGCGAATTCTTGGAATTGGGAGAAACATCATTCTGACAAGCTCTGGAATCAATACCCCTTGCTCTGAAATAAACAGGAAAGCATATCTGATTCATTCCATCAATGTGGAATTTATCCCTTAATACAGAGCACTTGTGTTTGAATTTATATATTGATAAAACAGGAAGGAAAACATACAGTACTGGACAATGTAAAATCTCATTACATGGAGCCATCTAGCGGACAAGATGAAGACAAGAAGAATATGCTATATGCAAATCTGATCTGGGTGGGCTGAGTGAAGATTTCCGTGCAGACAATTTTCAGATAAGAAAGCATTTTTATATGAACTACTTTGTAATACTCTTATAACATTTTTATTAATTGGAATATCAACTTTATTTTTTAAATATGCATCCTCTGAATTATTCTACAGGAATAATAACCCTACATCTGGATGAGAACACAGACACATTCAATATAGGCTCATACAACAAATTTTAGATTAGCATTTCCAGTTATATTAAAAGTAAATCCATATAAATATGCATATCATCATATGGACTAATGTGGATTTCACTGTACTTCTCTTATGCATAAAAATATATCAAATGAAATATACTATAGTTGCATTTAATTTCTTCATAAACTGTTCATGTATAATGGTTTATTAAGACACATGGTAAATTGTATCCTTAAGTTAAATGCAGAGGTGTATAACAGGCTGTTCCTCCCTACTTAGTTCACAATTGTCATTATCCCAGTATGATTGCACATAAACAATAGTGGTAAATTACCATTTGCTCAATGATTGTTCCTATTTTTGCTGTGTACATGAATGAAGTGGGTAGACCAGAAAGGAAAATAATTTTCTTTTGAGATCTGAAGGCAGTTTGAAAGATAGGGCATTGTTAGGTATATATGCTTCTTGCCTACAATATATGCACAACCACAGTTGCTCTCACAAATAGGTTTCTAGGTTGTCTCTAACTAGATATTACCCTACCCAAATTCTCTTGGAAATTGATATTATTACCTGTGATGTCTATCTACCTATTAAAAAAGCCTAATCATCTTTAGCTTAAAGTTTATGCTACCTGACTCGATGAATGTACTTTCTGATTATGAATGTATTTTATTTGGATGAGTTTGTCGGTTGCACCTAATACCTACATGACATGATGAATGTACTTTATGATTATGAATGCATCTTATGATTGTAATCACTGTCAATTATAGCCTGTATGTAAGTATAGAGCATGTACACTGGAGACAACTTCCTTGTGTGTCCAGACACACTTGGTGAATAAATTCTAATTCTAATGAGTTCAAGATTGCTCACAAATCTTAAAGTGAGAACTATAGTATTTATTTATTTATTATTTAGACTTATATACCGCTTAATAGTGCTTTACAGCAGTCTTAACAGGAATACTTAACTCATGTTTAAGTGTAAACATGAGACCTCAATCAAGGCAATATCCCCCATAAAATCTTTAAATAACTGATATCTCTCTCCACAATAGGAAATGAAAATAGCTCATTTTCAATAGTATGTTTTTGGACTACACTAAAAGGCAGAGAAAACTAAAATAATTTATTAGTAAGGATATTCTGCCTCAGATATCTTAGCCTAGTTAGAGCCTACTTAGATCACTGTCATGATCCAAGACTTACAATTAGTCCTCACAATTCACTCACAGGCCTTTGCTACTTGGACAATTCTAAAATATTTCTGTTCTAATTGGACGTTGATTACTTACGCAATTCAGTAATTTTTAATATTGGATTTATAAGAATGCTTATTTAGGATTAGTGTGACAAATATTGCTCCTATTGTTATCTAACCCAAGTGCATAAACGTTTCCTACGCTGGTTACTGTAAGAAAGGAAATACATGTTTAAATATGAGCATGCATGCTAATGGTGATAAAAAAATACCTCAAAGAAAAAAGTCACAAAGGGATTGGATCTGTGTCACTTGTAACTTGCATGTAAGTATAATTAGGTCTGCAACCTTATTTTAAGATCCAGTTGGCAATAACATATATGTATAATTAGGTATGCTGTGAATCTCAGGGGGCTTTCAATGGAGAAGGTGTTCCCCTCGCCGCGGTTCCACTCAAAATTTCTGCCTCTTACTAGACTCCCCTTTGAAGCCTCCTCCAGCTAGGACCTTCCCTTCCGGGGACTCATTCTGCTGCCGCCCAGCGGAGTCATCACAGGGTTAAGCTGTCAGCGCTGTAATGTTAAACAGGTGTCAAAGGCGCTTCGATATATCTGCAGATTGAAATCAAATTCTTTGCTGTATAAAAAGATAAATTACCCAGGCGATTCCCGCCTCGGCCCACTCATCAGGACAGCGCCAGACGGAGAGCATTTTTTTTTAATGTGCTAACGACCTAATCAAGCAATCAAGTCGGAGAAGATTGCCGAGTGACCCCCCGAGCATCCATCTGCCAGCGAGCCCCCGCCATTCATTTCCATTCCGCCAGGGACGGGCGCGTGCCTTCCCTGGATAGGAGGGAGGAGAGGGAGGGGAAGAAGAGGGGGAGGGCTTTTTTTTTTTAAAAAAAAGCCTAAACAAATTAACACCCAATTTTCTGGCTTAATTAGTTAAATGAGAAAAAGCTGGTGGCTGCGGTGTGGGGCCCTGCTTGCCACCGAAGGGAGGGGTGGCCGTCTCCTGGAGAAGCGAGCGAGGACTCCACCAGCGCCGCGGCATTAATTAGCGCGGGTCAATGGCGCCGGTCCCCGGGGAGCAGCCGCTTTAATTTCCCGTGGTATTTCAGTGCCTGAGGCCCATCGATTCAAACTGAAATTAACTTATTTTTCAATCAGGCCTGGGCTGCCCCTGGAGCTGACTCTTCCTTTACCTCCTCCTGAATAGACCGCGAGCAATTTTTCATCTCAAAGCTGATGCTTCTCTCCGAGGCGGGAAAAGGGAGTGGAAGTGCGGCCCTGCCCCCCCCCGCCGTGCGCTAATAGATTTCTGAGGTCTGGTGCCGACAGCGGGATGTGTCTGCGTGGCCCAAGAGGGTTATAAAGCAGCCGACGTAGCACCCCATCTCTCTCTCTCTCCCTCGCCTGGTGGCCTCAATAAGTTTTTCTTGCATTCCCCATATAGTCAAGTACTCTTCGCTTTGCTTTTCCCTTCCCTTCCCTTCTCTCTCTCTCTCTCTCTCTCTCTCTCTCTCTCTGACCTCTTAGAGGCAAAATCCAAGCCACTGGCACAAAAGGCATCCTGAGAATTAATTATAGTCATTAGACTCCGAGTATCATTACTGTTCAGATGGAAAAGTGTGCACAATTTTATTTAGACCTTGTATGCCTGGGATTGTACTAAGAGTCCACTGGAATTTGCAAAACCGTTCCATCCTGGAACTGTCATATGAAGTGATACAATCCAGTATGAACCAGGACAGAGAATTCACATTCTGGGGCCCTATAATCTTGGCATTACCCTTTTGAACAGAACAAAGAGATATAAGAGGAAGTTGTTTGTCCAATGGCATTCTTTTGCCTATTTTCCCCCAAAAATATATCAGACTTTGGCAACCTGCAACAAACTGCAAGCCTGTGCTAGTTGGGACATGTGAATGGCGATGTCAGAGTTAGGGAGAACACGGTAAAATTATGTTTGCTTGATCCCAAATTAACCATTTAACCATTGTATTTTATATTAGAGTATGATATGAACTCAGCTGTTACATTTTACATTCTCATCCAAAGTATTATGCAAACTAAGTTGAGCATGGTTCAGTTAATTTTCTATCAAAATACTATTCTCCCATATGCTACTTTTACGTTGTTCAGTTAAAAATGAGATTTTTGGTGAGTCAGTTTTCAAGTAATAATAGCTATTAAAATATCTAGTTCTATTTGTTGATGGCAGGGTAAGTGAAAAATTGCAATATGCCTGAGTAGGAAGCTGTTGAAGGAAGGAAGGAGGGAAGGAAGGGAAGGAAGGAAGGAAGGAAGGAAGGAAGGAAGGAAGGAAGGAAGGAAGGAAGGA
>JANHFO010002805.1:76940-90802 GCA_032468095.1 Pareas carinatus | reverse complement strand
AGTTGAAGTCCACCCGCCTTAAAGTTGTCAAGACTGGGAAACCCTGTTCTAGGGCAACTTGCTGTGGGACAATTCAACACTGCATTAATCATTTCATTCAGTTACTTTTATTATTGCTTACCATGTTTTCTGCAAAATTATTGCAACTCTTGTATTTCTGAATTGACTTTATTATTATTGTCCACGGTCCTGTTGAAATTAATTTAACTTTTGTATTTGTTAAATTGTCCCATGGCGAGTTGGCCAACAGTGAGTTGACAGTGGCAAGTTCTCCCATTTCTATTTGAGAAGCGCTGGTTCCATTTGGGAAGGCAAAATTGCTGTACAAAGCCTAATGCACTGATTGAAACAGATGTGATTTCTGCATCAATGTCATCTAAGGCATATTTACATATGCACTTTGCTACTTCATTGGACTCAATTCCCAAATAGCGGGAGTTTGCAAAGCATCATTTCCCAGTATCAGTTGGAAATCACTGAGCATTAAAAGGAGAATCAGCTATTGGACAAGATGCTGCAGACACCTTTGTAAGGCACCTGTTCATTAGTCAGAAGGAATAATGCTACACATTTGTGGGTGTGACTTTCCTTGCAGATGTTCTATTCTTGTGAATTTTTCCTGCTCTTAAAAGCACCACTAGGGGGCAATCGTTTTAAGTTTCAAGATACTGCTGGATGAAATAAAGCCTTGCCCTTACATAACATTACAGAATTACATCAAATTTGGGGATGTAATACAGTAATCAGCAGCACAGTGAAATTTACCACTTTCTAGCATCCATTTGGTCGTCCCTCTTCCCACAGTTCTCACGCCCTGGACTGTGCACTGCAGAACATAAATTAAATCACCAACACTAGGATAATCAGTTCTGATGATGGAAGACCCTGACTTTGGCTCTCCCTTCTCTTTCAGAACCTCCAGAAGAATTAGATCTTCAGTAGTTCAAAGATTCTGAAAGGTCACTTTTCTCTGTACCTGTGTCACAGTTGTAACAATAAGTAAGTACATCTTTGACACAGCAAATGTCAAATATTGCAGAGGAGAAAATGTTTTCATTCTCTTACAGATTACATCACAAAAAATAGGCTTATCGGTTTTATGTTTTCTTTGCTCACCCATGTAATGGTTTAAAACAATCCTTCATACATTTTGGATGAGACACAGTAGTCTGTCTTCTGGACTATGGAGTCTGAAGTCAGTAGATTGCTCTACTCAGATCCTGAATTTCAGTTTCATGCCTGGATGTAAGGTGCGAAAGACCAGGTAGACATGGGAAAGGCTCCAGTCAAACTGATTTATTGCTGAAACACCTATGCACAGGAATGTTCTCAACTAACAGTTAGCACCTGCTTGGAGTTAGATAAAGGTCTATGGAATTCAAGGAAGATTTAACTTAGTAGCTTGTGGTTACATAAGGATTCTAGGCTGATCACTCTTTTAACTCCGGCCCCAGTTTCTGCCACTCTTCTTCTACATTGCCATGGCAACTACAGCTTCCATCCTGAAAGCGCATTCACTTTTCATGGTGAAACTGCTCCTTATATTACTATTCTCCCTGTAGTATATCCTTCTTTTTTGAGTCCTGAACCACCATGTTGAAGCAGTGGGAACAGCAGAGCCCCGCAAAAATAGGTTACATTCACCTCAACAGGAAAGAGCCCCCCGGTACAGTTTTCTCATCATCCCTACCTCAGAATGGAGGGATGACATGAAACATTTGTGCTGCTTCAATAGGAAGGTCTCCAAAAATGGACATCACTCCACAAACCCCAGCTGAGGCAAGATCTGCAGCATCTCATAATGTTTTGCAAGTCATCAGGACTGAGACGTTAGAAATAGTAATATGTTGGTATGGAAGCAAAGTATTTTTAATATACTATTATAGACTTCCAAGGGTCAAAGCATTTATAAATAACAATAAACATAATCGTGATTATGCTGCCAGAGTGCCCACAACTTCTTTCCAAAAAGTATATTAAGATTATTAGAAGAAAAGCTTAATTTTATTTACTTATTTATTAAATATATTTATATTGTCACCCAACTCACACATGCTGACTCTTGAGTGGTATACCACATTAAAAATCAGTAATATAAGAACCTCAAAAACTCTTCCCCCCCTTTTTTTTTAGTATTCAGTAATCTGCAGTTCAGTAAATATAATGAAGCTTCTTTGTCTCAGACACACATATGAGTCCTTCGGGAGTAGGGTGGTATATAAATCAAATTAATAAATAATAATAATAAATATTAGCAACCTGGAATTAAGCAGAAATTTTGTAATAGTGAGTACAATTAACCGGTGGAACAACTTGCCTTCAGAAATTGTTGGTGCTTCATCACTGGAAATTTTTAAGAAGAGACTGGACAGGTACTTTTTTTAAAATTTGGTCAAGCATATAAAACATCAACAATAACAAAAAGTAAAAATAAAAACATATATAAACATATAAATGAGTACAACTAAATGGCGACAGTAGGACAAGGATGGTAGGCACGCTACAGAACTCTTAGAAATGGAGTGAGGTCCACTGTAGACAGTTTAAGCTTAAATTTGTTGGGGTTTGAGGATGTAACAACATCATCAGATAGTGAATTTCAAGCATTGACCACTCTGTTACTGATGTCATCGATTCACTTTGAGTTTGTATCTGTTATTAGCTCGTGTATTATTGTGGTTGAAGCTGAAGTATTTGTTCATAGGTAAAACATTGTAACAGACAATTTTGTGTACTAAGCTTAGGTCTGACCATAGGCAGCGTAGCTCCAGGCTTTCTAGCTTTCATTTGATAGAAAGAGCAAAGGAAGGCAGCCCTCAGTTTCCTTCTTAAATAGAAATGGTGACTACATCATGAAAATATTGCAAATAAGAGAATCTCACAATAACTCTCAGGCACAGTGATAGTTTCCTTCCTTGCTCTTTTTTATCAATGAAAATATGATTACTCACCAACCAGAGTCACTGGTTTGAGCTGGGAGGTTATGCAAAAATAAATGAAATGAAATAGGTATCTGACTATAGATAGTAGCATGATTATTGAAGGAACTGGGGGTTATACATTAAAACGGCACATCCGGAAAATGCCTGATTGGCAAAAATTAATATGGTTTACCAGTTTTCTAGTAACTGAAGTACAATAATACCAGGAATATGTGCAAGTTATATAAACATATTGGGACAGGAGAAAACTGCTTCTATGTCATGTTGCTCTTTTTTTTCAGTACGTGTTTGACTATCACGATGGAGATATTTTTGGCTGCGTTGCAGATATTGGTTGGATCACAGGTCACAGTTACGTAGTATATGGACCTTTATGTAATGGAGGAACTACAGTCCTTTTTGAGAGTACTCCAGTATATCCTAATCCAGGTAAAAAAATAAAAAAATAAAAAAGTTAAAAAGATTAGTTAATGGGATGTTGGTGCAAAACAAAGAAAAGCACAAAATTATAGGGTTTAGGTATAAACTGTAGACTAATTCATGACTTGTATATCTTTTATTTGACTTTGTTTCTATGCAGCTCATTTTCAAAGGCTTCAAGATAACATCAATAATTGAATTTGTTACCCCATTACATACTACTTTTGCATTGTCTTCTCTTCTGGTCATTATCATTCCTTTCCCTGTCTTCCTAATTTGGCTTCCTCTACTGCTTATATATACATATGTTAAAATTATTGTTCAAAATAATATGTTCATTGAAGGTGCTATACTAATTATGATTAATAAAACTTTTTCCTTTGCTTTTCCATTGCCTTCTCATATCTGTTAGCTTAAAAAAACATGCAGGTTAAGAGCAATGAGAGCTATAGTCCATTACAAATGGGAACATAGCAGAAATTATGTTTTATGGCCAGAATCATTTCATATCTTTTTTATAAAGCAATGCTGCTATGGCAATGCTGGCAGCTAAACACATCATTACTATGCCTTCTAAAGGTATGGTGTCCTGAAATCACTGGTGGATTCAGTCCTCGCCTTAGGCCTTGGTTTAATTTTATTAATACTGCAATGGCATTCATTCATTTATTTGTATCCCACTTTTATTATTCTTACAAATAACTCAAGGCAGTGAACATATCCAACGTATGTTCCTCCTCCTATTTTCCCCACAACAATCCTGTAAGGTGAGTTGGACTTCAGCTCTAGGCCAGAATTGGCAATGAAAATGATATTCATTCTTTAAAGATTTCATATGCCTTTTTTTTTACAAGTTCATATAATGTACATTTCCATCTGTTTTGTATGGAACTTTTTACTACATTTATTTATACAGTATATGAAATTTAGAAACTGCCCATCTCTCTCACAGAGTGACTCGGGGTGGTATACAGGTAAAATATAAAAACATGAAAACTTTATATAAATATTATATTAGGATTACATGTGAATGTATATGATGTACATATGATGTGCATCTAATAACTATTACACGTGCCTCATGCAGAGTTAAAACATGGAATGTGACCTACTTCGCCTCTACATTTTGGGCTTTATATATTTGAAAAGCCCATGTTGTAAATGGGAACCCGATAAAGGGTGTGTTTGTCATTTCAGGGCGTTATTGGGAAACTGTGGAGAGGTTAAAGATAAATCAGTTTTATGGAGCTCCCACAGCAATTCGCCTTCTTCTTAAATATGGAGATCACTGGGTAAAGAAATATGACAGATCTTCCCTCAAAACTCTTGGATCAGGTGAGTTGTAAACCAGGCAATATCATTTTCATTCTGCCAAAGAATGTGTATATGGCTCTCTGTGCTTGGCTGTTTGCTTGCAGATGTTTTATTAACCCCACTAGTCTGCACGCAAATAAACAAGTTCAGAGAACCTTAAAAAAACCCACAGTTGAACCGTGAGTTATTCTCTTCTGTTGGAATTTGTATGTATTTTGGTGAGCAGGTCAGGATTCACATGCTTTGCTATTCCAGTATTTTCTTTAAGTCACCATTTGTTAAAATGTTATTGAGAATGGTATGCACATAGCTCTAAAGCAGTGGCCCCCGACCTTTTGGGCATCAGGGACCAGTTTCTTGGAGAAAGTTTTTTATGTGGACCATGGTTTCATGTCCTGCCTGCGTCCCACAGATGCGGCTTCGCTTGTTTCTGGCATGCTGTGGACTGGTTCCGGTCCGTGGATGGGGGTTGGGGACCTCTTCACTAAACTGTAATGGATGGATTCACATATCATGCTAAGGCAAAGCCAAAATATGTTACGGTATAACAAAATGCAGGTATCAAATCTTTTTTTTTTAAATAAGTCGTTTTGTTTTCCCTCTCTTCTTGCCAGTGGGAGAGCCTATCAATTCAGAAGCCTGGGAGTGGTACTTCCATGTGGTTGGAGACAGAAGGTGTCCTGTAATTGATACATGGTGGCAAACTGGTATGAAAAATACAATTTCACTATTTTTGGAGAGGTAATTCTCACTTGATCAAACGTTGCATTTATTTGCAAAGATTAGCATGCATTACACGCCTTATATACCAAGCAAGATAGAAATGAAGGATTTAAATATGCTGACCAAAAATCTCTTTGAAAAAACAAATCAAATAAAGATATTTGATGGTAACAGCTGGGCTACATTCATTAAGATTACAATGTATGGGGATAGAGTCCTTTATATAGGAATATTTGCAAAAATGTTCTAGGGACACAGCCAGGTATCTTTTTTCCCCTTCAAAATATGAGATCAGAAGCATAACTTGTATCATGAACAAATACAAGGAATTTTCATTTACAAAGTGGCGATCATAGATGAGAAAGATTTCATTATTAGCATTCCCTCATTATTTTTCCTTCATTTCAGAAACAGGAGGCATCTGTATTGCTCCTCGACCTTCAAACCCTGAAGATGAGATTGTTCCAGCTATGGCCATGAGGCCATTCTTTGGCATCAGACCTTCTCTTCTAGATGATAAAGTATATTTTTTAATTTATCAGTTGTAGAATTGATATACTGCTTTTTCTTAAAAAAGAAATAAGTATTAAAGCAACAATTCTATATGAAGTGCTCCCCCTTTACCTTCCTGAATTTGTTCTTTCTTGAAATAGCATGATCTTATGCCTTTAAATCTCTTCCCAAATGTCTTGTTTAATTAAAGGGTTTGGATTATGTCTCCTAGAACTATTGCTTATTATCATTAAATCAATGTATAATTGAAATCATTCTACATATTTCCCTTGTTTCCATTCCATTCTCTTTCTAGTTTTTCTCTGTATTTATTTGAGATTGCAAGTGTCCTGGATTGGGATCTAGTATACCTGTGCTTTGTAAAGCATTATGCTGAGGAGTGGTGGTTTTTGACCATTTTGTGTATTACTTATCTGGTACTTATTCAGACATGGCTTTGCATAAAGATTTTCTGGTGAGGTCAGCATAATGTGATAGTTAAAGTCTTTCTTTTATTTTTAGTTCTGGGTAAACTTTTCTGGGTTCATATATTTTATTATATATTTATTAATTACATATATATTCCATTCATCACACTGTTTGTTTGTTTGTTTGTTTGTTTATGTAGACTGTTGAAACAACTCTTGGTGGCTTATTCCTATACAATAAACTATAATTTTAAAATTATGATTTGTTGAAGATATCCTAGTAACCAGATCACTAAGTCATAATGCTTGATCTATAAACCATTTGGAAACTCAAACTCGGTCTAATCCAATTAGACAATGAAAAACAACAGTTTCCAAAAAGTAGGGAAACTGAACTATATAGAGGCTACATAATATATATTCGCTACCTAAATCAAATATCTTTCTATGGAATATTGAATAAGAAGCACAAATATAAAGATGAAGATTATAATGTTAACTAACATTACAAGAGTTAGATTTTTTAAAAAAAGAAAAGCCAGGCTTTTCAGCATTCAGATAAGAGTTTTGGTTAACAATAGCACAAATGCAATGGAAAATAAAAAATGCATAGGACTTTTATTGCTAGTTTAGACAGAACATGTCTAGTTTAGCAGAAGAATTTTAAACAAAGATGAGAAATGCATGATTTTAACTGACAATCATGTACGTGCCTTCAGCTGCATTCCTTTTTAAGCCTCAGTAATAATCTGAATAACTATGCAGGCCACTTCCAACTTTAATTAAGTTTATACTATTTTTCTCTCTCTCTCCAGGGAAATGTCTTAACACAGAATGATGTCTCTGGAGCCCTCTGTATTTCTCAGCCATGGCCAGGCATGGCAAGATCTATTTACAAGGATCACCAGCGTTTTCTGGAGACTTACCTAATGCCTTACCCAGGTATAGATTAGTGGAGATGGAAAGGGAAAGTAAGAGTAATATATACTTCTCAGTAGTGTTTAGAAATTATAATTCCTCCTTCTGAATCCCTGTGTACGATGGAATGTAGAACCAGAAAAAGATTCTGAATTATTGTCAGAGCCAAACCCACAAGGCCACTCATATGATTCAGCAGAAAATAATACACTGTATGTGGGTCAGGGTTGAAATGTGAGATCCTTGGTGCTCTCTGAACATTGTTATTTGTTTGCAGATGTTTCATTATCCAACTGGTGCATTGATGTTACCAAGTTGGGTAATGCAACGTCTGCAAGCAAATAACCAGGTTCAGAGAGCACCAGAGACTCCACACTCATATATTGCCAACTATGACAATAATAACAGTCATATTTCCTATAAAAGTAAATAATAGGAGCAAATAATAATAATAACAATAACAACATTTGGCCTGATTATTTCAGCTAGTGGGATCCAGGAGAAAGGCTTTCTCTGCCGTTGCACCTGCCATCTGGAACAGCTTTCTCCAAAATGTGAAGTTGGCCCTAACCCGCCTATCTTTTTTAAGGACCTAAAGATTGGCCCAACTCTGACAGTTGGCTTGGGGCCCCAATGGTGGTTGACTGAAGAACAAAATATCTCACCTCCACCCACCCTGCCCCTATTCTCCCTACTTGTAATTGAATTTTAATAGTTGGTTTTCATTTATTTAAACTTATAACTTATGTTTTAATATATAGAGATGAATTTTTATAATTGTAAGTTGCCCAGAATTACCCTGCGGTAAGATAGGAGGCCAATAAATTTTATAAACAAACAAATTGTATTGTTCATTATAAAGGAAGATGCGTTATAAAGAAAAAAACTTCCCCTATGTTTATCCTGTGTGGGAACCTTTGGGACTTTCAAAAAGAAAATAACTGCCTTATATGTTTGCCCTGTTTTTCATCCTAGGATATTTCTTCACTGGAGATGGGGCCTACCGGACAAGTCAAGGATATTACCAGTTGACAGGCCGCCTGGATGATGTCATCAATATCAGTGGGCACAGACTAGGCACTGCTGAGATAGAAGATGTTGTGGTAAGAAGCGTGGAGAAACTAGTGGTTATTACAATAACAACTTAGTAGTCACCTAAGAACATAGTTCGATGTAATGATCTGGACAGCTACTGCTATTTGAGCTAGACCCCTAGCTGAATTGCTTGTGGCTTTCCAGATCTTTGCATGCTTTACTGCTCCTTCCACACTGACTGAGATTGGCGGGAAACAACAAAATATGAGAAACAATCTTGATTGTCAGAAAAATATAAACAGATGCCTGCCTTGTTTTCCTTTTGGAAGCTAAACTGTAGATCATAACTGCACAGTATGTGGTTTCTATTCATAGTATTGTAATTTTCATAATTAGTATTGTCATCCAAAATATACAAGGCATTAAAAATGATAAGAATAATGAATGATACAAAGATAATGTATTTAAGGAGATACCAGAATTTAAAATGTAGTGAAATTTTCTTAGTGAATCTTCAGTACAATGAAAAGTAGAGATGTACATAACTATACACGTATATAAAATTTCTGAATTACTTACCCCAAAAACCCATCTCAATATTTAGCCAAGTAATATACACCTATGCTTTCTCCCATCCTCCTGGCATTAATTTGCCAATAACATTATATTGTATGACACATTGTGCACTGGAAATGTTTACTGCTTTAAAGCATCATCTGCAGAATAATCTGACTCATGTTGCCATTAAAGTGGATGGTTACTCTATTACAGTGAGAAAATTTGGTGGTCCGCAGGAAAATCTAGAATTTTTTGGGGGGTATAGTTGTATGGTTTCTCTGTGTATGCTTATGTGTGTGTATGTGCGTCTATGTCTCTATCTCAGTGTGTGTGTATCTGTCTCTCATTCTCTGTCTCTCTCTTTCTCTCTTCCTTTGCCTCTCTCTCTCTTTCTTTCTCATTCTCTCTGTGTGTGTTTATGTCTCTCATTCTCTCAAGCAGGAACAAATATCAAACTAAAATGTGTAATACTTAAATAAGCTTCAATTACTTTGTAATAATTAAACTAACTTTAATATTTTTGCAACAATTAAACAACTTTTAAAGATTTTGTTATGATTAAATAAGTATTTATGATTTCATTATAATTGAACTTTTTTAATTTTGTTATATTAAATAGATGCCTTTTATATTATTAAAATGGAAGTTCTCTGATAATTATTTTACAGATGTATGTACCTTTTAAAAAAATCATATTGATGGTACTCAGGATTTCAAATTAGGTCCAAAAGATTGGCAATCAGTGTTTTAAACAGTATTGCATTGGAAATCCACCTGGCCCCCACCTTTGTGGTATCTCCAGGCTTGAGACTAGGTGGCTCAGGCAGGTTCTTGTTTAGTGGTGGGTGCTGTGGAGTTATGGTGTGTGTGGGGGGGTGCAGTTGGCAACCTAGAAATAGGGCTAATAAATAAGCAAACAAACAAATAAAACTTTATTTGTTCCATAAACCTTTTGGGCTTCGTGTTTTGTACAAATTTTATGCAACATCATTTTTCCATAAGATTTTTACATCTTTATTATCCAGAGTTCAGTGTTAACAAAATAGCTTTAATTTTTGATTCCCAAAGTACTACAGTTGTTTAAATTCTGTTGTAATGAATCAACAATTAAAGTTTAAAAGTAAACATTCATATGTGTGTGTAACTGTATAACTTGCTTTTAGATTAATTTCTTTTCAGTTAATCATGTTTGGGTTAATTTTTTATATTGTATGTTGTTCAGTCACTAAGATGTATCTAACTCTTCACAACTCTCATGGATCATAGCATGCCAAGCTCACCTGTCCTTCACTGTCTCCCAGAGTTTGTCCAAATTCATGTTTTTGCATCAATGACATTATCTAACTATCTTATTCTCTGCTGTCCCCTTCTCCTTTTGCCCTCAGTCTTTTCCAACATCAGAGACTTTTCCAATGAGTCCTCTCTTCTCATTTGGTGACCAAAGAATTTGAGGTTCATCTTCAGTATCTGTTCTTCCAAAGAATAGTCAGAGTTGATTTCCCTTAGGATTGACTGAATTTATTAACATGCAGTCCAAAGAACTCTCAGGAATCTTCTCCAGCACCACAATTCAAAATCATCAATTTTGGGGGTTCAGCCTTCCTTATGGTCTAACTCTCAAAGCCACACTCACACCACACCCACACAAACATAAATTGAAGTTTATTGCATGCCCATGATCTCAATCTATCAGCTTTAAATCAGCAATATGATTCCACATTTGAGGATATGTTAATTAATTTGATGAGAGAATAAAGGATAATCAGATACCTCCAGATGCATACACATATGGTTATCAAGGAGCCAACTAACTTGGAGATCTATAAAGCTGTAAGAACCCTGCATATATTAGTGAACAAATATTTGGTGTAAAATTTGGATTTTTAGTGGGATCCCAATTCCCTTGCTAATTCAGTGAATGATGGAAAGAAGGTATTTTACAAATCACTATGTTATCATCCCACATTTAAGACGCTCACATATTTTTCCAAGACTATGAGTCTAAGATTTTTCATGCACAAGACAGTCCTGCATATACCAGAATCAAATAACCTTGTTGGAATAAGTATTCATTTGAATTATACTATCAAAATAACAGTTGGTTTTCTTAAACATAAAGAATTAGTATATAAAAAATGAATGGTACAATGAGGAAGATGACAGTTCTGAGTGCAGCAATTCTCAAATAATTGTATATTACGAATTTCAATGAAATTAATTATTGCCTATAACAAATAAGATATAATTGTGTTTGTGTTAATTAGTTATTTGTGCTGATATCATCTATTCTGAATCTCTGGTTTTCAATGTGTTATTCACTTTTTGATCTCCACATTCTATCTGGTCTCAGTATTTATTTTTGAACTGTTATTGCTATTAAAGTAAAATTAGTTTTGAATACTATTTTCTTAACATATGTAGTGATAATAAAATAATTTGTGAGGGGGCAAAAAATATATTTCAGGCTGTTAATCTGAAATGAAATTGCCGCTTACTGCTTTATGGCAGATCCATATAAAAGATAGTATAGGATACATGGTGCTTTGCTTAGCTTCCAAATTATGTATCATGTGGCTGATCGGTTTACCTTCTAAAGTTTTAAAAACATTAAAATGTAGCTATGATGAATATTTTCCTCCCAGAAGCAGGGAAAGTGATTAAGACTTTTGTTTCTGTTCTATTCTGCTGATTGAATTTGCCCCCTTTATAAAGCTGTTTGCTCAGTAATGTGCAAATTTTCATTCCTTAAGAAACTAAAAACATTGGATGTAACTCCCCTGACCATATCTACTCACTTCAGATTGATAATGTTCATGTATGTATGTTATGTCCTATTGTTTTTTCCTTTTTGTAAGTCTGTTTTGGAAAATAATAAAAACAGTTTAAAAAAAAGGAAACTAAAACATATAGAAGTAAATTTTGATAGAAGAAATAGGACCGTGGAAAATAAGCAGTTCATCTCTTTTCCATTGTTCTGAACAATAATATGAGATAGCAAATAATTACTTGTACAGCAAGCAGTGCACAAAGTAGTTTATTTAGCTATGGCTTATTTAGTAAACCTAGGGTCACAGAAAACAGCAGGACATAACCTACAGATTTAAAGACACAATGATTAGATTCATGTACCTCAATAAAACAAAGCTAAGCCTAGTATTAGCTTAAGGTGTGAATCTTGCCTATGAATTAAATTATAGTTCATTACTGGTAATAGTGAATATTTTACTTTTCCTGAACTGTTTCTGAAATTCTCTAACACTAGTTTATTAATTGAAATAGGTGTATAGTCTGGACTGGAGATGATCGAGTCTTCTTCTTCAACCCTACCATGCAGTTGTCAGTATGGGAGAAGCCAATGGATCTTAAGAACCGCGGTGATATTAACAGAATCATTGAAGACCCACCTCATAAACGCAAACTGGAAGCTTCAGCAAGTAATTAGTGCTGTGATTATTTTTGTCTATTTAAATTTAAAGAGTATCTGAAAATACTGGTAAATGTACATGTTAAAATACTGAATGTTAATTTTGTTTTAGGCTTTATTGTGATTATTGAAAGGTCTTTCACAAAATTTGGATTTCACTAATTGCTCTGATCACTATCTCTAAAGGGGTGGTTCTAGTGGCTTGGTATCAGGTTAACTGATGGACAGCATAATTTCGTATGAACTAACCTGGTTGTTGTGAGTATCTTCAGCTCTAAGTTACCTGGTTATTGTGAACATCTTCTATACAACTGATAAGATAGGAGTTCTAATCCTCTTACTAAAATGACACCTGTTCTTGAATTCTTTCTTTCTCCCAATAAAATAGTTCCTTCTTTTAGAATGAGATGGGTGGTTAAGATTTTTTTTTACTCTATTTATCCCTCCAGAGTTTTTCTCTTATTTTGAAAGTATTTTTATTTTTAAGCGTCACACGTTAGTAGATTAAATAAGCTTTGTGGACTGAAAAGCACTGTAAAATGTATGGGTGGATGCATATCTATGACTATATATTTCTAAGGCGGAAAGCTGTTGATATCTTAAGGGCCATATCAAGCAGACTGAAAACTGCACTATAAAAAAACAATTTCCACCACCCAGTTCTCGGATAATGTTTGTTTGTTTTTTAAAAAAGGGTTATAACACTGCCTTACATCTTTGGAAGGCTCTAAGGAACCTATTTTTCTCCATGAAAACCTGCCTAAACTCTCAAAGACTGGAAAAAGAAGGTTTTGGACTGTACCTATGTTGATAGTTGCATGTGATCCCTGATTCCTTATAGTCATTGTATTTCCTATGTTCTTAGGAGTATTTCAAGTATTATTGGACTTCTTGTACTTATCTGAACGTACACCCTCATCCTAAATATATTTACATGGAAGTAAGCTCCCGTTCAAAATAAGTACTGTCAAACTGTGCAAACTGTTAGATGAAATGTGCCTCAGTTGTTAGCTGTAGCTTTTTCTACTTTCATATTTCACTTGTTTATATTAGAAAAGTCTGTACATAACTTGTTTCAACCAAATGAAATATCGACCATTCTGCCCAGGAGAGCTGTCTTGCAATAAACTATTATTTAACCCAGTTGTAGGAAACAAATCTCAAAGATCCATCTCACTGGATTGATGGAAGATTTGGCAGAAATGTAGATACTTCCATCCAATATGGCTTTTAAAAGCGTTGTGGAGTCAGAGTGGAAATTTCCACTCTGGTCGGCCTCAGCCGACTCCACCCCACCACTCAATGGTGGGAAATCACAGGAGGCTAAATGGCTGGCATTGTTCTCAAAAGATATAAGGAACGATGCCAGCTAGCCAGCCTATTGTATTATGTTGGACTCTTACCTTGTTCAATAAAGAGCTGTTGAACGGATCCTTGAGCCTATTCTTTCTTTTTTTATTTAAAAGTTTTATGAACAGACACACAGAGAAAAACATTTTTTAACAAACATTTAACAAATCATTTTTCCCTTTCTCCATCCTCTTTCCCCATCCTACCACCCTACCTCCTCCCCTCTACCCCCCTTCACCCTCCCCCCTGACTTCCCAG
>JANHFO010002805.1:6003-21693 GCA_032468095.1 Pareas carinatus | reverse complement strand
TTGTTGCCTCTCTGGAGCAACGTAGGGCTTGAAACCGGTTCGGAACCATCCCAGTCTATGAGCGGTCAAACAGTTCAGCTCAGGAGAGCCCTGAGCCTCCTGCTTTGTCGCCATACCGTCCACTAGAAGTCCCACATTAAGCTAATTCTGTCTGCCCAATTACAGGGATATGAATAGAAGATTGAGGAAATAAGTCCAGTGGCAAGAATGGTAAAGGGAGTATATTACATTGAATATTGTCCACTGTTAAAAAGTGTTTGAATTAAGTGAGGCATACTATACATTTACCACATGACAGTGCTATATCCTGTTGAGTTTATGAAAAAGGCCTTATAATTTGAAGTGTTTATGAAGAGTGGTATTGCAGTCTTATTTTCAGAACTGAATTTCCTACTTTATTGTGCTGTATTTTGGAAGCAATGCTATATGATCCTGGGATGGCTTTGAATGAAACCACGTTGTTACCTTCTCAGATTATTGCAAAATACAGTTGCTTTATGTGTGTCCATTTTTTTGAAAAAAATCCTATCTTAGCTAGGAAAAAGAGAAGCATTTTTTTTTCATCTCCCTATTTTCAGTTTGGTGAGCTTTTAATTAAAATCTCCTCCTTGGTAAAAGGGAAAACCTATTCCCTAATTTTGCAAGGTGTTTGTGATATTCACAATCTTATCTTGCTGTAATTCAAGTACTTATTTTTTACTTTATAAACTACTTCTCTAGCGGCATCTAAATGCTGGTATAGAAATGCAATGTTGCCTAACCACCAGCAGAGGTCTCTTAAGTCTTGCATTATATTGACTTTCTTTCTTTTTTGACTTTGCAAAGTCTACCAAATTGTACAGTAGCTAGTCCAGGTACTGTTACATTTAGAAAATAAATCTGTAAAATGTAAACACAAATGAACTGTTGTGCTGAATTATTAATGACAAATTAAAGCAAAACAGCTTGCTATTGCATTACCTCAGCCTTTCTTAGTCTACTAGACACGGGCACATGAAGCAGCAGCTGCAATGCTTGCTATGCATTTGGGTAGCTGGGAAGAATAAAAACTACAGGGGTGCAACAGAGATTTTTTTTAAAAAATTATTCTTTAAAGTACATAAACAAATATTTGACAAATGAAAAAACCCAGGCAAATAGAAACAGAGAGATTTTGTTGGATAGAGTGCAGTGTGTGAACAGGCTTCCTTTAAATCAAATTTCTGCCCTTTAAAGAGCAAAAGTTACTGAAGGGCAGCATTAAAATGATGAAAAATGAACTTCAGAATGAGTATTTCTTCATTTAGAAAGTATACATTTATCTTTTAACATTGCTGTGCTCTTCAGTGAATTTTAGCAGGTTACACTGATCATATTTTCAAGTGTTATTCTTTTGTTTAATAGCAAAGTCTGCTAAGCAGTTTCAGGTGAATACTACTGAACCCTAATTAGTATATGCTAACAATGGATAAGGAAGTGGGGAATTGAATAATGTACATACTTGATTAAATTTAACTTTATAAAATGTGCAGTCCAATGCAAAATTAACTGTGGTGCAATCTTATGACTGTTTAGTAGAGAATAAACTCTAATTCAGTATTCTAATCCATTTCCACAAAAGCATCTCTTAGCTTGAACTTTGCCCTTTCATTATATGTGGACCCTTGTTTTTGATACGCTCTAGAAGGACGGTTATTTGTTAAGACAAAACAGCATAACTGTGCCTCTCTAAGTAGTTCACTGGGCCATGAATGGGAAATCGTTGCCAAACGTGACCTTCTAATTCTTCAAACTTTTCTATATTTCAGAATGATTCAGCGCCACCAACTAGTGCAGTCCGTGCTCCAGGAGCTCCAGGAGGCGACCGAATGCTTTGGGCTGGAGGGATTAACTAGCGCAGCCTTGGAATCTGAGAGGACGTTGTCCTCTTTTTCATTGCCCGGCTATTGTGGGAGGCAGTTCCAGGAAGAGCTGGAAGTTGACCGTGTAGCCAAAAGTCTCTACCCAGAAGATGCTCCTAGCAATATGCTGCCTTTAGTTTGTAAAGGAGACGGGAACCACTTGTTCGAGGCAGCGAGTGTGTTGTTGTGGGGTAACGCTAGCTTAAGTCTGGAGTTACAGGTCCGCACGGCTGTGGAGATGCTGCTTCACAAGCAATACTATTTCAATGGCATGATTGATTCTAAGGTGATGCTGCAAGCTGCTCGCTATTCTCTTTGTACAGAGGAGTCTCCTGAGATGACTAATTTGCCTTTGGCTATCCTAGAGGCGATCTTTGATGCTGACATTAAAGCCACTTGCTTTCCTGGCACCTATGCCAACATGTGGCATGTGTACGCTCTAGCATCTGTACTGCAGTGCAACATTTATTCCATCTACCCAATGAGCAACCTTAAGATCCGGCCGTACTTCAACCGACTCATCCGACCTAGAAAGGGTAACCTGCAAACCTCCACCCTTCACGTCATGTGGTCAGGGCAGCAGCTGTCTTCCCAGGTTTTCAAAGCTCAGTACTTTGTACCTGTCGTGGGTCTGGAAGAGCTGGAAACCACAACGTCCATTCCAGAACCTCAGGTTCAGCCTGTGAAGACACTGGAGTTGCTGAACAAGGATCCCCAGATGACTTACTCTAACCTGCGTGAAAGATACAGCATCACCAAAAGCACCTTCTATCGATGGAAACGCCAGTCACGAGAGCATAGGCAGAAAGCAGCTGCCAGATTCGCAGCCAAGCATTTCTTGCAATCCTGCTTTCAAGAAGGTACCACTGTTCCCCTTCAACACTTCCGACAGTTGTTCCCAGAAATTTCTCGCTCCACCTACTATGCCTGGAAGCATGAGATGCAGAGTGTGATCAGCCGTGAGGTTTCTTCCTCTTCTGATGTTGCCTTGTCTAAGGAGCCTCACATGTACCAGCTTCAAACTAGCCCAGACGGTGCAGCGAAATCTGAAGGAGGACAGAGCTCAAAGAATATCCTGAATCATAACAAAAATGGGACTTCCATGGAAGGAGCCAAGTCTTATCTAGAAAAATGCATTTCCATGAATAGTCTTGTGCCATACAGACACTTTAAACGTAGCTTTCCTGGCATCTCCAGATCAACATATTATAACTGGAGAAGAAAGGCCATCAAAGGAAATCCAAATTTCAAGCCTCCCCAACCTCTTTCTGTAACCCAGAAACCGACCAAGAATCTGTATTTGTCACTAAAGCCAGGAAATGTGCCTAACATGAAGATGGTCAATGGGCAACACCCAGAGCCCCGAATTCTCATGGGTATTAAGCAATCTCTATACAGTTGGCAAAAGCAGGTTCGTGAGTTGGCCAGGAAGCGTGTTTGCCAATGGAAAATGCCTTTCTGTAAGTTTCGCTTGCATTATCCTAGTGTTTCTTCTACAATCTTTTGGTTTTGGAGGAAAAAAAATGTCAAAGGGACCAAAAAGCATTGCCTTTCCTCAACAATGGCCTCCCAAAATTTGCAACAGACTCCTGCATGTTCTGAGATTAATAGAAAGGCAGAGCTTAAATTCCATTCCACACAGCCAAAAGAGTTTGCTCCAGTGCTTGTGGATAAGCAGATGCCAAAATCCTACAGCACTACAATTCCAGGTTATCAAATGTCTGAAAAAGTCAACAGCAGCATGTTTGTGATGGATGTGATTGCCACAGCTCAGTTCAAAGCCCAGGCCAAGCTGTTTCTCCAGCAGCGTTTTGAATCAAAGAACTTTCCAACATACAAGGAGTTCAGAGCCCACTTTCCCTTAACAGCACGTTCTACTTACTACATGTGGAAACGTGCGCTTCATGATGGACTTACTTTAGTGGATGCCTAGGATAGCTAAGATGTGCTGTCTCATCGATAAAACCATTCTACAAGCTGTTATTTTGGTCTTTGTGGATTTGTTACTTTAGTTTCCAGAGGTATACACCATCTTTGTTGCGGAGCCCTAAGCTTAGGGAAAGGTAGAAATTATATTGGAAATGAAATATTCTTTTTGTGTTATAAAGAAATACAGCTTTTTCTTTAAAAAATTTTTTTAAAGCCGAATAGACTGGCAACTATATGTGAAGATTTCCTGGGTCTGTTTTTAAGTTTGTATTCTGCTGCTCAACTTTTCACTGAATTTGACCTATGTTTTATTTCTTAATATGAAATTCTCACTGAGAATCTCTAGGTTTGGATATGTATTCTTTTCACAAGACAAATTGTTAGTTTGGCTGACCCAACTGATGGATATAATATATGTTGTGACTTCTTCCAGTATATGCGGTATACATTGTGTAAATCAATATGTTATAGAAAGAGATTCATTAAAAATAAAACAAATGAGAATCAAGCGGCCTTAATGTTTTCTGAAAGAAAGTGGAGGTTATATCCCAAAACATCAGCTATGAAGGACAGATTCTAACTTTTCTTTGAAGGTTGAGAGGGTGCTGATACAGAGGAAAGAGAAAACATTACTATCCTTATCAGAAGATATTTGAGAAAACCTTCTGTGATTCAATCTAGTGTGGTATAGGGGAATGCTGTTCAGTGGACACCAAAATCCAGAAAAACATTTTCCTCTTGACCTACGTTTTGTTTAAAACTACCAGCAGAATCCTGCACCATCTGTGTGGAATTCTTGAACACACTAGCAACACCGAAATTATTTTCCCTTCCCCAAAAAGCACTTTTAGATGTGAAGACTATAGGTCTTACAGATGGTTGGTTGCAAATTGAGTGTTGTGCTCTTAACAATCTGGGGTGTACAGATTTGGGAAGTTTCCTGTAGACCGCTCTTCTCAAATCTTGCACTACTAGATGTCTGAAGACTGCAGCTTCCAGACACAGAAGTATGATCCAAGTTTAGGGAGGGCCGATGAAGATGCTTTGCTCAAAATAGAATGCATGTTGTATGTTAGTACTTGCTTTGCACACTGCTCAAATGTGCTGCTAAGCAGAATGCTTTTCTTTTAGAATGTTTATTTCAAAAATTAAAGGCTAAAATATAAAATTGCAATAAAAAAGGAAAAATAGGGGGGCAATGGGGAAAGTTTAAAAAGTGACACAACCAAAACAAAAAATTACTTTGAACTCTTCAATATGGATACAATTATATAATAAAATATTCTCTTTAGATTAATAAAAAAGGATACCAAACTAAAATATAAAAGATATGTATATCTATCAATGAAATAACAGCAATACATATCATAATCTATGATTTTAAATAAAATAGATAACTCATAAATGCATCGTCATAATTCTACAAATGGTATCCTTGGTGCTCTCTGGGCTTGGTTGTTTTCTTACACAACGTTTATTATCAAACTAGGTAACAACAATGCAAGAAGGGAAAGTCTCATTTTTTACACTTGCCCTGTCAGTTACTTGCCCTGTCAGTGCTGGTGGGAGTGGCCTTGGCGGTTCCTAGATTAGCCTGTTGTTTGCGGAAATTTGTATGCTCTTCCATCTCTCTGCATACAAAACCTTTGCTGCAGATATCACATTTAAAAATAAAGTCCCATGTTTTCTTTCAGTCTGTTTCTCCAATCTAAAAGGAAATCTTCTGGTTTCAACCATACATCATTTTTAAGAATCTTCTGGATTAACAAACCTGTCTAATCCCAATTTCATTGTACTTTCATTACAGAGCCACTGTAAGTGATAAAAAGTAACCATGTTGGTCACATTTCCAAAATCTGTTTGATATTATATTATATTCCAAAATGTTTTGCTCATTTAATCATACAGTATTTAATCTTCATCTTCCTGATTCATCATCAATAACTATTTTTATAACTTAGCAATAAGAAGTTCATTATTGGTACAATTTTTTCAAAACCAGTTCTTTCATCAAACAATTGAAACTATGTAACCATTGACAAGTAAAACTCTCCAAGTTTCCCCTTGTTTTCAAGATAGATTCTCTTTCAACAAATGTTAATAACTCAGTATAGGTCAACCAAGTAGATTTAACTGTTATTTCTCTCCTGAAAAGGCTTCCCGTGATGACATCCATAGAGGAATGTTCAGAGACAATTTTGCTTTATATCTATCAAACTCAAGATGGCATATCTAACAAAATGACTCTTAAAATCTATATTACCCTTAACTTTTATCATACTATAAATATGCTAAGAAGAATGCTTGAACAGATAACTGATAAGCTTATGTATCATTTAGATATTCTTGAAATATGTAATTTCCGCATGTTAGCTATATTTGATAACTGCCTATTTGCAGTAGAGAAGGATAGATTATATTTCCTTCAATAAGTTCCTATATTGTCGGAGTCAGAATAAAAGCATGATTTTACAAACTGACAGACTCAGCAGGTGGCAATCTTGTATTGTGAAATTGGGAAATGATAGCACACACACACACACACACACACACACACACACGTACACATATACATCTGCCCATCTTGTTATTTCCATTCTCTACAGAAAATGATAAGAAATAGTAAGCCAAATAACTATTTCCATAGAAAAGGATAAATAATAAGCCAAATAGTTTTAGTGTATATCTTTCTCTACCTCATTTTTTAAATCTATTTACACTAAGCTGCACTGCATCTGTGGTCTACAGCCAAAATCATATTTTGGAATTGGTGCATGCATATTGTTTAACTAAAGCATGTATTTTCCTCGGATTGCATGGCTATTCTGTGTGCCCGAGAAAAGATGCAGCTTTTTGAGAGAAGGGCTACTCTGATGAAGAACCTTTGAATCTGAAGTACTGTACATTCTCAGTTTATATCACTACTATTCACCATTCACTATACTTCTCTTTCAGTCCTTACCATTCTTGCTTCTTCAGAAGACTTACACAGCCTTTCTTTTCTTATCTCATTTTGAGGATTTCATCAACTATCGACCTTTAACTTTCCTAGTCTTCCTCTTGACCTATTCATATTGTGTTTTGTCATTCATGTCTCATTCATTCTTTATAAACCACCTTAGCATATTTGGTACTAGATTGCCAGCCCTTTAGGTAGGCACTCCAGAAGGTTTACTGTAACTCTACTGTTGCAGGGTATAATAACAAGAGTTTTTAAAGTCTGACAAAGATTTTCTTTTCCTTTAATGTGTACATTCATGTCCTTGATAGGCATCATCATAGATTTTCCTTATATATGAATCCATAAATATATTAAGCAATCAAGAGGATATCACATATCTTTGTCTTGGTGCCTGCTCTATATTGAATGAATTACTGAGCATTCTGCTTATTTCCAAACATGCTTCACTTCCATTATATGCAGCTCCTTTCGCATTCAGCAACCAACCTTCAAATCCATAATCATGCAAAAGATAGTCCATATTTAGTAATTGGGGGTCTACATAGTGGAGTGAAAGTCTGTAATTCTACAGTTTAAGCCTAATCATTTTATCATACAGTTTCTTAAATCACAGAGTATATTATTTTATTTTTCAACAGCTTCCTAAAGAGTATAGTCCATGCACTCTTTGACCAGTCTGTAACTGAACCAAAATTATCAAATTTTATTCATTGACTTTTATTATACTCTTTAAATCAAAGTTCTGCCAAACATTTTCTCAGTCACAATTAAATATTTCTTGCATTCACCCCTGCTTTCTTTCCCTTAGTGTAGGGGAACAATAGCAGTATTCTTTCAATAATTAGGAACATAGTCTTCACACATGTGTTAAATCATACATTGTTCAGTTTTTTTAATATTTCTCTGCTTACCCCATCTTCATATACAACCTGTTTTTCAACATTCTTACAACCTTTATGACTTTCTTTTTTTCATCTTTTTTCTTGGACACTAACATTTATAGTTTTTTTCAATTGTGTTCTTAATGTATTAAAATATTTTTTCATGCAAATTCCTAAAAGCATCTTGTCACTTTTATTTTTAATTTCATTCACTTTGCCAGAAGTTTTTGTTTAGTCTTCTTCACCCACTTACAGAACAGGATTTTTATACCTAGCAAAATTGCTTTGCATTTTCTTTGTCTCTCTTAATCTTTACTATTCCTTGTTCCTTTTGTCTACATTCTATACATTTTCATTGTCTTACATGCATTTTTTCTCCATCTACAGACTCTTTCATAATTTAATTAAATGTACTTTTCATACTTCACATTAAGGTAACTTAATGGCACTTAGTAACATAATGTTTTCACTTTGTTCCAGTTCCCAGATCCTCCTTCCTCACATCCTTTCCCCATCCATTCTGTTGGGAAAGCTGTTTTCTTCTAATGCTTTGCCACATGATTCATATTTTCCCTTACTGCAGATGTTTCTGCATTTAGCAGAACTTTCCCCAAGTAATTGTTCAGTAAACAATCACTATTCTCATTCACTTTGGAGTTTGCAAATGGCCCAGACACTTTCACTTCATTCCCTCAATTTATACATTCATGACATGTAAATGAATATTTATTCTCTTGGATCTCATTCATTCAGGATGTAGCACAATGCTTCCTATTGTTGCCAGTCAATGGAGTACAACTTGCAAGTATCACCAACCTGGGCATCCTTACTTTCATAGGCAGCCCCAGCAAACATGTCAGTTCATATTTCTCATGTATATTTAGATCTTTCATTCATAACACTTAATTTTCATGCATGTATTCATTATCACTGCACAAGATTATATAAATTCATTCAGATTTATTACATTCTTAAATTCAGACACTTCCCCCCAGTTTATTATTATTCTTATAATTGTTTTTATATTTCAATTTGCGATGTTCCATATGCTATGAGCAACCAGTCAGCCCCACAGATATTCAATTTCTCCAGTCATTACGAGTTTGATCAATTGAGGCTTTCGTACAATAGTTAATTACAAAGATAATGTGTAGACTAGGCTATCAGGCTTAGCTGCACCAATGCCTCATCTTTACATGCCAATAATAAAGAGAATTCTGGCCAATTTTGCTGTGCTCTTTGATCTAGAGACCATCTTATATATCAACATACTATTAGTCACATCCCATAAACAAGGAGGTATACGAAATATAATGACATGTTACAACAGCTTTTCTCAACTTTTTTACTCTGAAGAAACCCTTGAAATAATTTTTAGGTCTCAGGGAATCCCCTGCACAGGAGATAGCTTTGACCAGGAATGCCTTGGTAGCTTCATCTGGGTGCCAGATGTGCCCATTCCTAGATCAGGGGCGCTTCAGACAGCCACTCATGTCCTGGTCACCTCATGACTTGTCTACTGCAATATGCTTGATGTGGGGTTGCCCTTGAACACCAGCTGGTTTAGAAACTCGTGGCATGGGCATACCATGTAACACCTCCACTTTGGAGGTTGCACTGGTTGCCAGTTTGCTTCTGGGTGCGATTCAAGGTGCTGGTTGCTACCTATGAAGCCTTACATAGCATAGGGCCTGATTGTTTTATTTATTTTTATTTAATTTAATTCTGCTTTTATTATTTTTACAAATAACTCAAAGCAGTAAGCATATCCAACACACCTTGCTCCTCTTATTTTCTCCATAACAACAACCCTGTGAAGTGGGGGGGGGTTGAAAGAGAGTGACTGGCCTAATGTTACTTGAGGGACTGCCTATCTCTCATAGTATCTGCCCAGCTGGTTCTATCTGGCAAGTTTGGTGCACTTCAGGTTCCATTGATTAAACAATGCCACCTATAGAGATACTGGAAGCATAGCTTCTCTGGTAGCAGCTCCTGCTCAGTGTAATGAGGCTACATCCAAGATTTGAGTGGGTCCTACCTACTACCCTATTTCCCTGAAGATAAAACCTAAGCAGAAAATAAGTCCTAGCATGATTTTTCAGGATGCTCATAATATAAGCCCTACACCCCTCTCCCCAATAAGTCCCAGTTAAGATCGTCAGCCAGACGGATGCATTTAGTACCGTATTTTCCCCCAAATAAGACCTAACCTGAAAATAAGCCTTAATGCGTCTTTTGGAGCAAAAATTAATATAAGACCCAGTTTTATTTTCAGGGAAACACAGTAGTTATTAAAAAGGGAGTTGAAGATGTAGCTTTTTGCCCTGGGCTTTGGACAATTGACAACTCTTCATTCCTTTCCCTTGTTCCCATTTGGGTTTGTTTTCTGTCATCTTTGTTCATTTTGTGTTGCTTTTGCATTGGCCCTTGTACTTATTTATTTATTTGTCTGAAATCTGTAAACCTTTCCAAATTGCTTGGAATCAGGCAGCACACTGTCTAAATTTAATTAATAATATTAACCAAGAGGCAGGCTAGCAATTGAGTCAAGGTTCACAAGAATTCTCACTATTGCAAGTACAAGCATTGTACAGCTCAGAGGACAAAGTTAAAAAAAAGTTTTAATTAAGAACATATCCCCAAGCAACTTCTCATGAAACCCAAGTCAAGAAAGGTTATGCTAGAATGTGGTGCATTCGGACCTGAGGGGAGCAAAGGTGCTTCTGATCACGTATGCTCAGCTTCACTCTTCCTACTGGCTGCTTCTTTAAAATGTGTGCTTTTTCCTAAGCTTACAGAGTAGCTTTGCAGGCTCAGGAAAATATATTTTTGACATTCAGGGTGCCAAAAATAAAAAAGACAAAAAAATGATAGCAGTTGGCTTTCTTCTGTTTCCAACAATCCCTACCAGTCTTATTTCCATTTCCAGAAAACAAAGTTCGTAAGAAAAAGGCATTGGACATCTCAAACTTTGTCTCCATCTAGAGATGTCCAAGTAGCTACAGCTGTCAATCCTGTTTAGTACTTCTCACATCTACATTCCATAAGAGCTGTGATCTCTACTACTTTCCCACAATGAACAGGTGATTGTACTTCATAAACCATGCCATGGAACGTAATCCACCTAGCTTGTTTTTCATAGTAACTTGGTTATTGTCCTTCTGGAAAGGACCATCCATTTGTCATCCATGCCCTCATTCAGTATATTCTTCATGATTATTATTTTAAGCAGAGCTCATAGAGTGCAAGAAACTTCTGCTTTCCTGCATTCTGTAAAAAAAATGACTAGCATCCTTCAGGAGCCAGATCATGGTCTGACTCTCATGTTACTGTCCATTAAACCTTCCACGTCCAAGAGAAATCAAATGTCATAAAAGTTCTGTAGGACAATGAAAGAATCTTGTAAGACAAATGATTAGGTCTATAACATTTCTTTTGATTTCAGAGAGGAAAATATGGAGCTGATGGATGCAGCCTCTATATTGTGTTTTTTTTGCCCAAGTGCTGCATTAATGGAATGTGATTTGTTCGTTCAGTGTATGTGCCTTGTGTATGGGCAGCTAACAATAATTAAAAACATCATAAGTATAGCATGACAATAAAAATTCATAATTAGGAGCCACTGTAAAAACACACATTAACATAGCTATAGTATAGGCCAGTGATGATGAACCTTTTAGAGACCGAGTGCCCAAACTGCAACGCAAAAGCAAGTTATTTATTGTGAAGTGCCAATACGGCAACGCTGCAGCCATTGATGCCCCTGCTCCCCTTGCCCACAGCCTACCCGAGCTCATCGCAGGCCTTCCAGAGGCCTACCCCAGCTTTTGCGGCCCACTGTAAGCTATGCTCCCCTCCAACCTAGCTCCTCTCTTATCTTTGGCACAGACTTCATGCCACATGTGAGCCACGCCCCTTACCCCAGACAGGGATGTTGTAACATGGCCTTGCAAGAGAACTTGTGTTAGGACATTTCTCTCCATGTAGACTAGATAATCAGTTGTAACATGCGGAAGGAAGCTAGCATAAGGTAAACAATGATAACAACAGATCCTTGAGCGAGGTCACCTATGCAGCCTGGTCAGAACTTCCCTGAACCATATAAGGAGACGCAACCACGCCTCTACAGAAGATGAGGAGGAAGGAAGTGCCTTATATGTATGTGTAGTAACCACCCATGTCACCCCCTTCTGATAAGCTAATAAAAGAGGTCACCGGACCTCGGTCTGGGTTCCTCATCCCGAGAAGCTCCACGCGTGTGTATGTGTCTTCTTCAGCTGGCTGCAAGGGGAACCCGCTGGCTGCGTGATCTGCCACAAGGGGAGGGAGGAAGTGCTCACAGTGGGCTGCTGGACAGAGGGGCGGGTGATGTCAGAAATGTCCTCAGGCATGTGTGCAGTGGGGGAGGGGAGCCCAACACCCCTCTGATTTTCTAGTAAAGAAATCTGTCCTGGGGCGACGGCATGCGTGCCCACAGAGAGGGCTTTGAGTGCCACATCTGGCATGCATGCCATTGGTTTACCACCAATGGTATAGGCTGTGACGCACAACCAGATCTCTTGTGACAGTCTTGCCTTTAAGGCCTTACGGAAGACCAGCAGCAGGGTTGGAATCAATCTAATCAAATCAGGCAGGAAATGTGCCTAAAATTCAGCTTAATTCTGTGCTGTAATATTTAAGGAATCAAGTGGTATAGAAACGTTAATAACAAATAAATGACTTGTCCTGTTTGTTCTTACCATGAAAAAAAGAAAAGGGTGAACCCCTATCGCCCCCACGTTGAGCTCCTCCTTTGATCACTCTAAGTCTGACATACAGCAGCTCTCTGGAGTTATAAGATTTTACTAGGCATGTTTTCTTTAATTCCTGACTTGGTTTGAGGCCATCAACCTGAATGACTTGGTAGCTTGAACAAAAACTGAGTTTCTCAGAGGGGTGGATATTTTTTGAAATACACACAACTTTTTAAAAATGATTTTTGAGATAAGGATAAGACTTTTGCTAGCAGCTCAATTACTTATATTCCCAAGGGGTAACAACTCTTGAAGTCTGAGATCCTCTTCCATACAATTTGCCAGCAGATAGAAGAAGTTTACAGTTCTTTTTCTTAACAGGTTTTGATTTTTAGTAGCCGTGGTGCTAGCTACCTCCTTGCTGATAAGCTGGCTTGTGTAGTCTACATTCAAAAATCTTTCCAGCTTTTTCTTCATAAGAGTAGTTGTATTCCAGAAATCTCTTCATTATATTTTAATGGTTGAAAAATATCAGTAGATCTGTGGTTGCCTGTGTCTTGAATACTTCACTTGACTGGAAAATTGTAAGCGGTATGATGTACATAACTTATTGGCACATGTTAGCGGTATCTTGTAAGACTACACAGACACAGTGGAGTGTGAGGCACAGTAGGTTAGACAAAATGATTAACCCTGCTATTCTAAACACTGAGGCAGGCTTAAGGACATATTTCTAAGAAGACCTATATAAGATTTTGCTGTAAACTATGGAAATGCTCGTTCCAAAATTTAAAATGATTCTTATTAGGATTAACACATGTACATACAAATATACATGAAACATACTTCCTTCCATACATTCCTTGTTCTTAAGATGCCTATTATTCTGGCTTTGAAATCGCAAACATTTTGTCACAGTATGGATTTAAGAAAGGCTTTGAGGTGTTCTCTTATCAAGTGAAAGTGATACTCTTAAATACATTAGCTTGTTGGAATGGCTGCTGCTTTTGCAAAACTTCAGAGTACAAAGAGTTGTTAATGAAAATGGGGGGCATACAGTGCAATTTTTTCATACCTGTATGTGCTGTTTTTTTTGCCTTTTTCCTTACTGTTCTAGCATATGCACTGGTACCCTTTCTCTCTTCAGCAGCACCATTTTTTTGTTACAAGTTCTATTATCTCTCTGGATACGTTTGTGTTCAACATCATTTACCTAACTGTCTGAAGCTGATCTTTTTATAATTCTTGTGGAGAAGAGAAAGACAAAAGGCAAAACCTGAGGTTAGGATACTTCCATGGCAATGTAGGTGGCTTTAATGGAAGAGATGGCAAAATGCAAGGGAACTGGAAAGGCTGTGGAAAAAATGCAAGAGAGGGGGAGTTGACTTCAGCTCTTACCAAGCCCTGCTCGGCTGCTGTCTCTGCTGGCAGCAAGTATCAAGAGAGTAATTGGAGTAATTAGCTCCCAGTGATTTCTCATAGGTGAAATCCTCCGAGGGAGCAAACTGGTAATTACTCTAGAATGATTATCCATGGCTGCGAACTTTGTGCCTGAGGCTTTTTAAGTTCATCTCTGCTACAGCAGCAGAACAGCTGCTATAAAATTGACATCTGGATTCCTTAGGGAAACCTTCCCTCCCGTTCTCACTGTATGTTTTATTGGTAAAAGTACAGAAGCAAAAAATGAGAGATTGAGTAGCCTGCATTTTTTCTATCAATTGCATCCATATTAGCCTCAAACCTTTGCTTTTTTAAGTCATTCATACTTTACTCTTCAAAGCCCTGAAATACAGTATATATATAATTGTAAGGTTGGAAAGCTTAAGGTTTCCCTGGGAAAATGCCTTTGCTGGGCTGGCTTCCAGACTTCTTCATCTTCCCCAGAAAGCAGATGTATTGCAAGCAGTAGCTCTGCCGGAGGGGGGGGGTTAACTCTTGGTATAGACTTTCTTAGGTTGTCCTGTAATTTATATAGCAATTGAGGTTGTTAAAGTCACAGTACTCTTTCCTTCAGTAGCTCAACAATTGGATGAGTGTCATCAGGATAATTCTCTCATATGGATTTAGGGCCTGATCGGCTCATAGCCATTTGTCTATTAAATAAACTTCAGCTATGTCTTATGCGGATAGACCATTGTTACACCTCATAGTATTTGCCAGAAAGTATGGAGCCAGTTTCATGCTAAAATGGTCAACAGACAGCTTCCTTGTGTGTTCAGGGAGTGACTGTCACTTCACCTGAAGACTATTGAAATTCTTCTTGCCGCATTGCAGAATGATACAGATGAGGAAGCTATGAAAGAAGCAGCTCTCCATGGAGCACTTTGGTCACTTCAAGTGGCTGAAACTTGTAAAGCGTGAGACATTTATAAAGTGAGTTAATTGTCATTGAGTCAAGCTCAATTCTTGGTAACTGCCTGGACAAACACTTTTTTTAAACCTCTCATTCCCTTTTTAACGGGCTGTGATTGGAAAGAACATGGTGAAGGACTTCTCTCTTTGTCTTTGTACTGTCATGCGGGAACTCAACTGGTGTAGCTAGGACTACCATTTGTTCATTCTTCAACCTTGAATTTCACTAAACTCTTGCAGTGCCTGCCTGGGTTGGCTTTCCCATCATCACTGTTGTCATGCTGTGAATACTATTCAAGGCGTTCAGAGGAAAAGCTGCTGGATGGATCAAGAGAAAGTAAAAGCAGGAGTTTCCCAAAGAAACATGAGCATTAAGGATGGAAGGCTAGAGATGGAAAGATCCCTACTGACAGGGAAGTCCTTTAGTGGAAACAGTAAACCAAAAAAAGGCATGTTTAATGGAGTTGACCCTCTTCTCCATTAGAGCAGCTTGTCCTGAGTAAACAGCCTTTCTCCTTCCTTCAGGCTGGCAGCTGCAGAGATACAGCCCTATAAAGCAGTAAATATCTTGAGATCTTGTCTATCCTTTGTGTCAAGAAAGTCCATGCACTGCCATCACGTTTCAGAAATGGGATGGAGGAGTTTGGGTTTGAGAAGGAAGACATACTTCCTCTGAAAATAATGCTAAAATGAAAAAGAATGTAAGGATGGCTTCTAAATGCCAGTCAGTTCTGTGCAGAAAACAATTCCTTGGATGCTAAATTCTTAAATTTTGAAAGAGAGCTTGCACAACATGCTTGTAGATTCAAATGGCATCAGGTGAATTATTGTCTCAGCATATTGCAAGAACCCAGCTGTTGTCTCCTGCCATTTCCCCTGACTTTTGCAACTGACTGATGGCGTATTTGTCAATGCCGATGGTGTTCAAGTGGTGCTCCAGTTGTTTTGGGACT
>JANHFO010002804.1:180797-192652 GCA_032468095.1 Pareas carinatus | reverse complement strand
TTTTAAATTGTTTTAATTAAATTTTAGTAATAATTTGTTGCTGGAATTTTGCAATTTGATATGGCCCAAGGGCTAATAAATCAAGACAATTGAATTGAGTGGGGAAAAAAATTATTAGAAAGATTTAAAGTAGACAAAAATTGTATGACTGAGACTGAAAAAGAACAAATGATGGACATGTAATTGCTAAAATATATACATTTTTAAGGGGTGTGTTGTGACTGAACAGATAAGACACTGAGCTTGTCAACTGGAAGATTGGCAGCTCGAATTCCTAGCACCGTGTAACTGAATGAGCTCTCATTACTTGCCCCAACTTCCACCAACCTAACAGTTCAAAAGCATGTAAAAATGCAAGTAGAAAAAGAGGGATCACTTTAGTGAGAAGGTAACAGTGTTCCATGCACCTTAAACATCTAGTCATGCTGGCCACATGACGACAGGAACGTCTCTGGACAGTGCTGGCTCTTCGGCTTCGAAACAAAGACGAAAATCACACCTAGAGTCAGTTCAACTAGCACACATATTCGGGGTTAACCTTTACCTTCACCTCTATACAGTATTATTAAACACAGACTTCAACAGATAGTTAGGACTGCAGAAAAAAATAATTGTAACCAGCCTGTCTTCGATTAAGGACCTGCATTCTGCATGAGCCAGAAAGAGGGCTGTGAAAATATCAACAGACTTCGCACATACACTATTTCAACGTCTTCCCTCAAGATGATACTATAGGGTATTGCACACCAAAACAAACAGACAGAAAGACAGTTTCCCCCCAATAAAATATACTTAAACCTGGGGAGGGGTAGGGGGCTAGGCCATGCCAGCCTGAACGAATAAATGGGTTTTCAGAGCACAGCGAAAAGCACAAAAGTCAGTTATTGTACGTATCTCTGGGGGGGAGATCGTTCCAGTGGGTTGGTGCTGCCATAGAGAAGGCTCTCCCCCTGGAGTCACCAGCTGACACTGGCTAGCTGACGGCACCCTGAGGAAGCCCTCTCTGTGAGAGCTAACAGGTCGGTGGGAGGTATCTGCCGGTAGAATGCAGTCCTGTAGGTATTTAGCTATTATTCTGCTAAACAACTATTTCCCACAATACTGTCTATGCCCTAGGATGTTAAACCACCTAGTAGGGCTGTATTATATATTACCCTTCTTGTTTGTCCGATTACCTATTTCTTTAGCTTCTCAGGACTATAAGTTTGTTATTTGTATCTCATAATTTATGTTTATTGTTTTTATTTAGTATCCTATTATGATTTATGCTGATTGCTTATTTAGTATTCTATGACTATCACTTTTGTATCTTATGATTTATGATTATTGTATTTTATGAATATGATCATGATTTATCACTTGTTGCTTGTTTGTACACTGAGAGTTTATGCACCAGAGACAAATTCCTTGTGTGTGTTCAATCATACTTGTCCAATTAAATAATTCTAATTCTAAATATTGAAATAGAAGAACAACTGAAAGAATGTGTGATAATGCTGCCTAAAATTTGTTTATAATATACAAATGAAATAATGGAAAATATGTGGTTGAAAGGGTTAAAAAGTACATGATGTTTTAATTTTAAAGAATTTTTTAATAAAATGATTATGGTATGTCACCAGAGAAATTGTCTAGACTATATATAAAAGCTCTTCACATTCATGGTGGGAATATGAATATCGAGAAGGGACATTTTATCCCATTTATTGGATGCGTAAAAAAGCAAAAAAATTCCGGATTCAAATGCACACCATGATTCAAATGACTTTAAAAATTACAAATTGAGATCCGAGGTTTTTCTTTCGGGATTAATGGACAGCTGGGTGACTTTGGACTAGCCAATCTTTCGCAGTCCAATCCATCTTGTAGGGTTGTTTTGGGCAAGCAGGAAGCTGTGTTTGATATGTTCACTGCCTTGAGTTATTTATCGAAATATAAATAAATTTCTCATTACCCGTATTGCAGGAATGGTTAGTGAGAAGATCAGCTGAGATGATCAGGAAAAGAAAATAATGGACTTTTTGCATGAAAGTGAAAATTTAGACACCAAGATGACCATGGAGAATCTGAAGGAGGCAGAGCGAGAAACAGGGACATGGAGAGTGAGTGATCCATAGAATGACCAAAGATTATGGTTTTAATGATTAGATCATAGAAAAAAAATGAGTTTTGTTGTAACCAAAGAGTAAGAGGAAAAATTGTAATTATAATGGCTATAAAAAGGATTAAAAGCTACTTCTTTTTCTTTCTTTTTTACTTTTCCTTTAGGTTTTTTTCTTTCATGCAGTTTTAGATTTCTTTTTGATTTCTTTCTTCCTTTCTTATTATTATTTTATATTAGTCTGTAATAATTTTTAATCTTTTTAATTTTTTAAAATAAAATTATACATAAAAAAAGAAGTTGAGTTCAATCCAAGGGCATCTTTATCTTCTAAATTACTCCTATTGGTGGAGAGCAATTATTTTTACCAGGTGACAGACTCATCTATTAATTTAATAAGCTAAAAAACACTCCATCCTTTAGTCATATGACAGTTCTAGACAGTGCTTTCATGGAGGGGTGTGTGTCATATTTTGAAAATGTTCTGAAAATATTGATGTAAACTCACACTTTTTTAAAAAAAAGATGAATAGTTTCATACATTATTCTCATAGTATGAATATTAAGAGATTCTCCAATAAAATGAGATATAAAATGAGTGAATCTTATTCTAGGCTACTAGGAAGAAGTACATTTATAGAGAAATGATAAAAAACAACTTGATCTCTTCATGAAAAGAAAAAATAGACATTCGTTATTCTCTGTCATTAATAGTTCACAACCAATTTTTATTTATGAGCTGACAGTAGCAACAGTGTTAGAATAAGGATGTGAAATAATTCATTGCTGTGTTAAAGTACTTTGACTCTGTGCTCTTTTATATGGATCGGTTGAGGATAAATCTTCTAAAATAGAAAAATATTCATTTAAGGGGGAATAGTCTGGTAACAAAAGTTTTACATCTATTATGTTTGATCTATAGGTGCTTCATCTCAAAATGAAATAGCCTTTTTCTTAAATAGTTATAAGAATTCTATTGCTTTTGCTTGACTTTAATGGATTCAGGCTGGGGCAATTTTATTAGCAAGAACAGAGGCAGAATAACTTTATAAACAACATATGGGTCCAGATGCCATTGTGAATGGAAGTTGACTTCTGAAGCTTACCCCATGTCTACTCAGCTCTCTTACTGCAAACTAGTAACCAACATTGCCACCTTAAATGTTTAGTATATGACCAGATATTGAGATCTATCTTTGATATCTTGGAACTGTATCCAGCAATGGTTATGATGGCTGAATATTGTGGGAATGGAAGTTTATTCATCTGGATAGTATCCAAACTGGGGAAGACTGATAACAAAGGTCAACTCATCGCTAATAGGGTTCTTCTGATTTCTAAACTGGCTCTATGGAAAAGGTTCCTTTGATAACTCTACCTTTGTAGTGAGCAAGGCAATTAGTGTTGTAAGTAGGAGTGAACTCGAGTATTCAGATACTAAAAATATAACTGAATACAAGATGATGAAGGATCCTGAGTGTCTCACTTATGGGGCAAGAGAAATATGTGAAGTCTTTGGGGAATATCTGGTTTGCTAACCCAGGGTTGTGAGCCTCAGATGACAATGGTAGCAGTAACACAAATCTCCTTAACCTTTGAGGAGAGGAAGTAGCCCAATGCATAACTGGAGAGGGCTCCTGCCGAACTGAGTCAAAGAGAGTTGGTAGACAATTGCTGTGTTAAGTTGCTGTTGCTGTCATCCCTTGAAGGCAGCATCTTCTGTTCCTTAAGCAGTCGACAGAATCTCAGGAGAATTCAGATGCCCTTCTCTTTTCAGACACTTTATTAATTCTGAGCATATTATACAAGCTAATTTAGTGTAACACAGTGACCTCCAACTTTTTGGGCACCAGGAACTGGTTTCATGGAGAACAGTTTTCCCAAGGACTGGAGGGGCAGGGTTTTGCAGGTTGCCTGCATCCCATGAATGGGGTTTGGCTTGTTTGTGTGGCCTGGTTGCTGGAATGCCACAGACCGGTGCCGGTTCACAGACCAGAGGTTGGGGACCCCTCGTGTAACAGCTAATAGAATGAGCAGAGAACAAAGATTTCCCCAGCTGGAATTTCATCAATCTCATGAAATTTCAGTTTCAGAAAAACTATTTCCTATCCAAAATGTGAGTAAATAATACTGTGCTAGCAATCACTGAGTTGGGTTGAACTTAACTTGTAGTAACTCAATGAACATGTCTTGGAAACAATAAAAAGTAGTTTGAGAGGGGAGGTTCATTCTCTGAGCTTGTGGGTTGGTTTCTGAATGTTTTGTTACCTGACTAGGCAACATCTTCAGCAGATTTTTAGGGGATGTCAGTGTTGGTGTTCTGTTTATAAGGGCTTGGTGTGGTCAGTAGGTGTTGTGATGGGTGGCTCACTCAGGTGAGGATCTAGTAATGGATCTTGTTTGGGGGGTAGGGTCTGGGACAGGTCAGGTCAGGTGAGGGGTTGGGAGGGGTCTTGGAGGGATCAGGGGTGAGTCATATAAGGAGATGGTCTTGTGATGGATCTTCTGATAGGGAAATCAGGTGAGAGTCATTGGGAGGTGAAGTGCTGGTTGGGAGGTGGAGATGTGAGCTGGTTTAAGGTTGGTGCTGTCGCTGTTTGGTTGTGTGGTTAATTTTAATTCTCAAGGGTTTGTAGGCTGGTTGTAGGTTGCTGTGTCCATTGATGGAATTGCTCGTGGAGTGTCAGGCTTCAATAAACTCATAGGCATGGTGGAAGGTAGCATGGCTGATGATTCTTGCATTACTCCAATCAAACTGGTGCTTTTCAGTGTCAGTATGGGTAGGGATGAGGGATTTGGGATCATGGTATTTGACAGCCAGCTGGTGTTCGTGGATCCTGGTTTTCAATTGACATGATGTCTGTTCTACATAGAATTGATTGCAATTGTTACAGTTGATTTTGTAAATTATGTTTTTTTGTATCTTGTCTTTGGTTCTGGATAATTCCTGTCAAAGTGTGGCTGTAGGTTTGTGGGCTTTTGTTATTCCTAGAGGTTGGAAAATTCTGGCTGTCATTTCTGACATCTCTTTTATGTATGGTAGCATTAATTTTTGCATTGTGGTTTGACTGCTCTGTGTCATAATACAAAGTTTTTCAGATAGCCATTGCAGAGAAGGACGTCAAGCAGCTGCTTCTCTTCTGCCTTTCTTAGTGCTGTGGTGCTATAGTGTGTCCTGGCCCTTCTGAAGAGGGTCTGGACGCAGCTTCTTTTGTGTGTGATGGGAAAGTTGCTTGTTAAACTGAGGATCTGTTCCATGTCTGTGGGTTTGTGGTAGATGTGAGTTTCCAGTTCTCCATTTTCTAGTCTTCTGATGTCAATGTCAAGGAGTTGAGTCTTTGCTCTGTTCTTCTTTGCATATTCCTGGGGAATATGTTATTGAATAGGTGATGTATTTCTTCAATTTGTTTGATGATGAAGAAGGTGTCGTCAACATAGCATGTTCAAAGGTTTGTTTGGATGGTGTGTGGATTCAAGCTGTTGCATGGCTGCTTCTGCTATTAGGCCTGATATGGGTGATCCCATTGGAATGACTTGTACTTGCTTGTAGAATTTCCCCATTGAATTTGAAGTATGTGTTTAGGCATATATCCAGATGGTTTCATAATGGTTTCTGTGGACATGGAGTGTGCTGTGGTGGAGTCATCTTTGTGGGTATGGTGTTTGGTGAATAGATGGTGTATGGTTTGTATAGCCAGATCAATGTCAAGTGAGATGAAGAGTGCAGTGACATTGAAGGAGACGATGATTTCTTTCTTGTAGATTCTGGTATATTTGATGAGTTGAAGAAATTGCTCTGGGGAGTTTATTGAGTGGGTTGAGTCATTGACCAGATGTCTGAGTTTCCTCTGTTCAGAAACCAAACCACAAGCTCAGAGAATGAACCTCCACTCTCATCCCACATACGAGCTACTGATATTCACCACTATTGAAGAATGTAGTTTGGTACAGCTTTTATCTGGAATGTCTTTTGATTCCCCAGTCCAACCTATAGGTCCCTAATCCAATCTTCCTCTCCTATCTGAGAAGGAATGAAGTGCAAGTGTGGCTAGCTTTTGGAGATTCTAGGGAGTTCCCACAGATTGCAACTGGATAATTGATATATCTCAAAAGTATTAATCAAGTGTATATTGTTATTAAATATCATCACAAATTCAGTGAAAGCTCTGAATCAAACAATGAAGGTGAAGGGCAAACAGACTGAAGCTCAGTCAATAAGAAAGAGAAGTTTCTTGTCAGCCAATAGTCTCATCTTGACTGAATTTAACTTTACCATTTCTCCCATATTCAGTCTCGTGCTAAATTCAGGCAATGTTCAAGGGTATTGGCTACTTCTTGAAAATTGAATGAAAGCGGTAATAGAGTGACATGAGTTTACCTTCAAAAGTATAAATTGAAGCTTTACAAAGACATTGAACAGCACAGGAGATAGCATGGAACCTGATAGACACTATAGGTCTTGCTATCGGAATTTGTGGGTGTTCCATCACCAGAGGTTTTTAAGAAGAGATTGAATGACTGTTTGTCTGAAGTGGTATAGGGTTTTCTGCTTGAGCAGGGGGTTTGACTAGAAGACCTCCAAGGTCCCTTCCAACTTTGTTATCCTGTTATTCTTAAATTGTCTGATCCAGTCACCCCTTATCTCAGCCTTGAATAATATGATTGCTCCCACAAAACAAAATAGATTTCATTGTTTTACATAAAGATCTCAGCAGAGATCATTCCAAACTTGACCCTTGGCTTATAAACAAGTAATTGCACATTGCTCCATTAGCTCAGGATATGTCCAAATTAAAGACCCATTTAAGCTCCTTAGGAGTTTCAGTTTTTTTCTTCTGGATTTGGAAAGGGAACATTGCTTTTTAAATCAACTTAAGAAGCACAGGTTAACTCTATAGTTTTATAATGTCCCATAAAATGCGTGTGTGGGGGTTGCTTCTTATTTTTCACATTTATGGTCAGAATTGTCCAGAGCTCAAAAAGAGTCACTTCCATCAGCATCATGGCACTTCTGGCTGCCCAAATGCTCAGCTCAGTAACCCCTATAACATTGCCTGAATCTTTTTAGTCCACACTTTAAGATTTTGGGTGGGAAACTCCCCAAAAAATTGTTTATGTACATAATTTATGGAGAATTCCTGTTACTTTAGGGGAGAAAAATACTGAATTCGGTGAATATCTAGAACCTTTTCCAGTTTTAAGAAATGCATTTCTAAGACAGATTTTCTAAGGTAGATGCAGGACTATTTCACAAGGAGAAAGATCAATTTTATTCACATCAAAATGACTTTAGATTTCCCCCTTTTAAAAATTCATTGAAGAACTGTACACTGCATGAGCCAGAAAGAGAACTGTGAAAATAATTATTGACCCCTCACACCCTGGACATATATCTGTTTCAACTTCTTCCCTCTGGACAGGGATACAGGGCATTGCAAGCCAAAACAACGAGACACAAGGACAGTTTCTTTCCCCATGCTGTTAACCTGCTAACTTCACAACACTGTTAAAATATCTAGTAGAAATATAGCATTCTACAATTCTCATCTATACTATTACTTGTTACCTATTAACTATTCTCCTATTTATATGACATTTAACTTGTTGCTTACATCTTAAAATATATAATACTTGTGTCATTTAGTATTCTAATTTGATTTGTAGATTGATTATTAGTATTCTATGACTCTTCAAATATAGACTGTCTCAAACCTAAAAAAAAAGTATAGCATGGCATGGCATGAGGCCATGGTTGGTTTTGTCACAAATGTTTTGACATGTGACATGATGAAAGGTTTTGTGACATGATGATTGTACTTTATAACATGATGACACGATGAATGTTCTTTTTGATTATGAATGCATCTTATGATTGTAATGTCTGTTTGTCAATTATAGCCTGTATGTAAGTATAGAGCATATACACCAGAAACAAATTCCTTGTGTCTCCAGACACACTTGGAGAATAACATCTAATTCTAATTCTAATATAATATTTTGCCAAAAACAAGAAGTGTGGTGCTCATGTGGTTAGGATACTGGGTTGACAGCCAGTTAGCTGGCATTTGAGACCTGAGTGCTGCTGTGTGACAGGATGAGTTCCTGTCATACACTACAGCTCCTTCAGTCTAGTAGTTCAAAAGCATGCAGTTGCAAGTAGACAGATAGGTACCACTTTGGTGGGCACATTAATGGGAAACTGAAAGAATCCCCCAATCCTTTGTCCCCTTGGCAATGGTGATATCACTGACTAATCTTTTCAACCCAAAAGTGCCTTGTTGCTTCTGACACAAATGTGAGTGCAAGCACCAAAGCTAAATAAGCAAACTGTGGCCCTTTGGGATGAGAATCATTGGAAATAAATTCATCAGATCTTTCTATTAATTTACCCCAACAAAAATAATTATTGATTTTAATAGAGGAATTAAGGTTATTCCAACTTTACTTTGACTGTCCTATTTTATAGATCTGGAATCATGCTATCATTTCTTACATCAAGCTAACAAGTTTGATATGTGATCTATTTATGTTAGGTATTTATGACAGCAACTTCTGATTTATAGGAAGCATGTGTAAAGAGTTAATTTGTCTGCTGTGTTAAATTGATCCATCATGTTGGGGTAAATAAAGTATAGGACCTTACTTTTCATTGAACTGCATCCTGTTGGCTGAGGCCCAATGCTGAAGTCTATCAAGTTCCTTCTTAAGCTTGATTCTATCTTCTAAAGTATTAGCAATTCCCACCAGTTTAATATGTCTGGAATTAGCAATTCCCACCAAGTGTGTCTGGAAATTTGATGAGCTACCCTTCAATCCCTTCTTCTAGATCATTCATGAAGATTTGAAGAGCATCGAACCTAAGACAGAACTTTGAGCTACCTCACTACTTGCTTTCCTCTATGTAGTTCCATTGAGGAACACACACTGAGTGCATTTGATCAGTCAACTGTGAATCCATCTCTTGGTTTATCAGTCTCATTCTGTGGTGGTCTATCCATCTCATTCTAATCCTTATTTTACTTACTCTGCTTCACCTCACTAAAACACAAAAGAAATGCATTCAAGGGTATACCACAAACACAACAAATTGCCAGCATGGCACAACTTGAATTTTGGCCATGGAAATATGCAAATATCTAAACCTATATAAACTTTGTCTAACAATCAGCAAATCACAGACTCTTTTTGCGCTGAAATTTGCCCTTCCAACACCTTGAATTTCTGGTCACCACCTTCTGGGATTAACAAAAAAAGGACATTATGCTTGGTTTGTTGACTTGGGCCTTAAACAAAGCTCCTGATTTTCTCTTATCTATCTTTCGCTGCTGTCTTTTCCCTCCTGGCTGAACAAGTTCCAGCTAAACGACTCATTTATTTTCTGATTCCCGTAACTGCCTTTTCTCTCCTGTTTAAACTGAAAAGGGAAGCAAACAAACAATATTGCAAGAGTCGGTGCCTGTTTCCATTTCAATCAGTTTTGATATATTATATCCTATGCTGATTTTTTCTTACTGGCTGTGAGATGTGCATAAATGGAGAAGTAAGTAGTGAAAGATGTTTGACGTTAGAATTTAGAAAATTATCTTCATGTAATAATCTACATTATTTCCAACAATTGATTTAAGCAGGATTGATGATCAGCTAGGCACTTAATGAAGCTTTGGAGTAGTCTGTGGAAAATTGTCTTTAGGTCTCACTGTCCCTTAGCTTGTTAGAGGGGAAAAATCCTTCTCCTTGCTTTAATATTTGTGTATTGTAACAAGTCTGGCAAGATCATATTTAAAAAGTCCTACTTTCAGGTTACACACAGGTGCATCACAACAGCTGTTTATGGTGGCTATGAATTTGATTTAAGTGACAATAAACTTTATGTGCCTAGTGCATTACACTTACAGGTTTTCTGTTTTATTCATCAAGGGTGAATGAAAATAGAGTCAAACTCGCGAGGTAGAGGAATACATATTTTAAAAAGGGAAATAGGTGCACATATTTTAAATTTTTAAAAAAGTATGAAAGATCATGTCAACATTTCGTAGCCAGCTGTAGAACTGGAGCAATTTTGGAGGGACTCTTTGAAATCTATACCAGAAAAAGGTGATTGTAGGTGAGGCATCAATTTGAATTTAATCTAACATACATCACAGGGGACATTCCTTTTTTTCTCTCAGAAGTAGATGGCATTTAATTATTAGATAACATTTCAGACAATTTACCTTTCCATACACATTGCAAAAACCATGTACTTTTGTGACTAATTGAATGGGTGTGCAGTCTTAAAATGTCACCTTGCAGATAGAAATGATCCATCTCTTCGACTTTGCTTGTAAACATATTTCATTGGGGGGTCTCTAATATGCTTTTATTGCCTCTCTGTCAGAGACGATGCTATTACTGAGTCTGATAAAGTATTCTACAAAGGCCTCTCTTTAATTCCCCCCTCCCTTTATGTAATCATAAGAGACTGTAACCAATAAATTTAGTTCAATACTTTCTCAGTGTTAACTAATTCTAAATAAATCTACCAGAGCAGTCTAGGTAAAAATGTTTCAAAGATTATTTTCTCCACTCAGCAAATACTAATGTTAACGCTCCCTTTGGGATAATATTTTTAAATACTTTATTTTTTTAAAAAAGTTTATTTTAAGATAAAACATAAATACAAATGAAAATTGAGAAATTTAAAAAGAGAAGGTAAAGAGATAAAACAGTAGTAATTTTTGACTGTTTTCAATTCAGTAGAATAGAAAAAGAATTACGACATCAAACGTTTTCTTTATATCTCTATATATTTCAAGCCATTATTATAAAAACAAAATCGTTCTAATAATCAAAACCCGAAATTAGTTTTTTTTCTAGTTTCGAGCATAAAATTCAGAAGTGATTATGAAATGAAGACAAGACTAGATAAATTATTCTTTTTAATTAAGACAGTCAATTTTCTCCAATTCTATCCCCTTCATCATCCACTCTTCAATTGTAGAAATTAGTGTATCTTTCCATTTTGAAGCATGTGGGATTCTTACTGCTGTCAACATATACAGTAACAAAATTCCAAATTTTCTTTCATGCTCTTTATCCAGAATGATGTTTTTAAATACTGTCTGATTTATTTTTCTTTGCTTTTAGCACAACTTCCCTGATAACTCAACCCTTCCAAGACCGAGTGGCTGTGGCTTCCAGGATCCCGATATAGCCAGCTGGTGCCATCATTGGCTATTGGGGGCAAAACATTGCCCCCCACGGAAAGGGCTCACAATTTAGACGTCCTCCTGGATGCACGGCTGTCTTTAGAAGAGCATATGACGGCTATGGTAAGGAGGGCTTTTTATCAGGTTCACTTGATACGCCAATTGTGCCCCTTTCTGGATCGGGACTCCCTCCTCACGGTCACTCAGGCTCTCATCATTTCCCGCATGGACTACTGTAATGCTCTCTACATGGGGCTCCCCTTGAGGCGCACCCAGAGACTCCAGTTGGTCCAGAATGCTGCCACGCGGGAGACTATGGGAGCAATGGGATGCTCTCATGAGCTGCAGTGGCGATGAATCAGTGAATGGTATTTCACCTATATATATATAGATTGTTTTGTAGATTTTCACGGGTACAGGTATGCAGGTCCAGGCATATTTGGGTCTTTTCCCGTGTAGAGTGGAAAGTCTCTTGGTGACGTTTCGGCAAGGTTTCACTTGCCATCCTCAGGCTGGTGCTTTTGGCTTCTTGACTAGCAAAAAGCCAAAAGCACCAGCCGAAAGAT